>NW_019014639.1:1284461-1314273 GCF_000150535.2 Carica papaya
TGTGGGTAAGAGTAGTTTAATCTCTACTGTTAAAGTTCTATTGCTTTCCCATGTAAAATTTTTCATATGTTTCAAAGATTACTTAAAAATTTTCTTCACTAATGTCGATTGATAAGAATATCATGCTTTGGCCTATGATAAGGAATACAAGATTGGCAACTAGATGTACGATATCCATAAACCATTAGAAATCTTTCTGCAGATGTCCTTAAAACTTTAAAATTCACTCTGTGAACATGTTAACAAAGAGAAATGTCTATATATTTTATTTATTTATTCAGTTGATATGACCTCATTGTCAGGCATATGCTTCTGTATCGCATGCTAGATCACTAGAATGGGATGAACAGATATGGATTTTGCATTCTTTTCTCATTGTTCGTTTATCTGACATTAAGGCTTTTCAGATGCCTCTGTTCTGGAAAAATTGCCACCAGATTCTGCTGAACAACAAGCTCAAATTAGTGCAATCCAGAATGAGGATGGATATAATTGGGGGTAAGATTCTAAATTGCTGAATTTTTTAAGTCATTATGTAGGATGGCCTTCTAATGCTTTATTTGCTCTTTTGCTAAAAAAGTTATAATCCTGTTCTCTGGGGGGTCCCTAAAGGAAGCTATGCAAGTAATGCAAATGGTCCATGCCGTGTGATTGAGTTCAGAAAGATGGTTCAGGTCAGCTGTTTTTCTTTCCAGTTACATGTCTAAAGACTGTAACATCCTCGGCTAGATGAACCATACTTATTAATGGTTTTAGTGATATATGCTGTATCTGATCAACTATGTTTCACTACTCTTTTTTATCTCCTTGGGAAGGGTGTACTTCTATTAACACATTTAATTTTTTCATTCCTGTATGCAGGCTATCAACCATCTAGGTCTTCGTGTTGTGCTGGATGTTGTTTACAACCATTTATATGAAAGTGGGCCGTTCAATAAGGACTCTGTTCTCGATAAGGTCAGGATTTGGCACTGATGTTCATCTGTAACCATCTTTTTTGGAATTTCTAGTACTTGCATTTATTCCTTTCCGTTTAGGGTGTGTTTGAGATGAGGAAAATGGAGAGGGTTGAGAAAGAATAAGGTTATTGCCCTGATGTCAAAATATTAGTTGGAGTACATTTTCCTCCATCAATTTATATTTTGTTGATGACCAGACAGCCTCTATTCTCTCCTGTCTCCTTCCCTCTGCTCTATTTCCTTTTCCCCATAATTATTATCCTAGCCTAACTAGCCAGATAGTTAACTATCCTGAGACAAAGTTCATTTTGTAGGTTGTTCCAGGTTACTATTTGAGAAGGAATGCTGATGGGCTTGTTGAAAACAGCACATGCATGAACAACACTGCTAGTGAACATTATATGGTTGAACGCCTGATTCTCGATGATCTTATTCATTGGGCAGTTAACTACAAGGTGATTACTTATCATCTTACAGTTTAGTAGGACACTCCCTTGATGCTTTCTGAATATAATTTTGTTCTTAAATATATGAT
The DNA here is from genome assembly GCF_000150535.2 of Carica papaya. Next base: position 1,285,956 of record NW_019014639.1, read on the forward strand.
GCAACCTCATGCATATGGATAGATATCTCCTATAGTTTCCTTCTTCTTACCTCCAATTACTTTTTCTTTTGAAATAACTTTATTTGCATTTTCATTGTTCATTAAGGCAAAGGCCTATGATTTCCCGTACAATTTGGCATGTACAAGGGCAGACACATATATCAATGTGCACTTACACTTCTGTCTGTGTAATGGAAACTATTTGGTGCCCTATATAAATTCAAGGTAGTTGATCTAATTGTGATGCTTTCAGGTTGACGGTTTCCGGTTTGACCTTATGGGTCATATAATGAAAAGTACAATGGTAAGTAACCCTTCGAATTTTGCCTGTTTGTGGCTTTTGGAATAAACATCAAGATACAGAAGTTCAATTCCCTAATGGTGAGAATCAACCAGAAATGTACCTTATGTTCACATGGCCAGCAAAAGACATAATTTGCTGTCTATAACATAATTCCATGATGCCTTGTGGATTTTTTTAATCATAAGTTAGGAGTTAATGTAAGACATTGCCAGCTTAAGGACTAAAGAAACCTTAGGAGGTGAGTGATTTGGATTTTTAAAAATTTTAAGAAAAAAAGATGCAGGTATATCAATGCAACTCTACAATTAACAACTCTTAGAGTTTTATGCTAGCTACAATACCAGGAGATTAATGGATACATAAATAGATTTGACCACCAATAAATCTCCTAAAGCAATTCCATTTGAGAGTTCCCCATTTTTTTTTTTTTTTCAAATTTTAATGCTTCACTAGTTGATAAAATGCTATCACACATCAACAAGTTTTTTTTCCCTTGAAGGACTTCCTTAACATGTTATTTCCAGCCTGTTTTCCGAAGCCTAAATCGATTATGAAAGTATTACAGTTTTGTCAAAAAATGAATAACTTGGTAAATGACAAGATTGGTAATGCATATTTTACCTCAAGAACAATTTAAATCCCGAGCTACTTAATAGATATCAATTTTTTTTTTTGGTGTCTAATGCAATTTCTTAGAATTGAGTCATTTTTTATTAACATAACTTTTCGTAAGGATGGATTATAAAAATTGTTTCACATAATATTGAATGTAGGCTTAGAGTTCAAATTTTGGTTATCTTATTTTGTTAATTGAATTTTAGCATAGGGTATGACAGGTATGTGTTTGATACTTGTTTTTAACCTAGTGAGGTTGCATGTCATGAAGTGTGTTATCATATAAATTATAACTATAGATAGGATAATTTTTGTCAACTTAAGATTTTGGAATAATTGACTACAGTCCTTAATTATTTTACACAACTGAAAGTTTCGTTTCGAAAAAAATTATATTGTAGCAGTTACGCAACCTTTTTTTACTAAGTATGAACTTTTCAATATTTTTGATGTTCAATTTTACACATATGTTTAACTTTTAGTTTTTTTTATGGTGTTTGTCGACTTGAAGATAGGTTAAAGTTCAATATACTGTTAGCCTGATGCAGGTTGATCTGTTGTCAAGTAAAAAACAACATATTCTGTTTAATTTATTCGGTTCACCTGATAGGTTGACCTAAGGACCATACATGCTCTTTTCTTCATTTTTAATATTTAAAAATATTTTAAAACTTTTCATAATATAACTCTAGAAAAATTTGAACTGAACAGTTTTCGAGCCAAAAAATACTAAATACAGAATTAAACAGATAAAATTAAAACAAGAGTTCTTCAATCCACCCTTTTATTTGACCAGTTTTACGTGTGAACTGCATGTGTCAAGGCTTCATTTTGATTTTTCGATCTTAGCCTCTTCCACCTCAATAAATAAGAGCACAGTAACATATGTTTGTTATGCATTAAAGTCAACTTATTGTCAACAAATATATTATTTTCCTCTTGATTAGTTTACTACCAACTTATGATGATGAATGTGAAAGATATATGCAAATAAAAGATATTTATACATACTATGATCTGAGCATAGATCAAAGCAAATGATGCCCTCCATAGGCTAACAAAGGAACGTGATGGAGTTGATGGTTCAAGCATTTATATGTAAGTTGAAGATGACATTTATATCTTCCAATATCATATTTTGGCACGCATCTTCATTCTCAAAATAATATTCTTTATTTTATGCATATTACCATCGTTCATCTTCATTTAACCATATTGATCTTTTTGTAGATATGGTGAAGGATGGGACTATGGTGAAGTTGCAAAAAATGCACGTGGGGTGAATGCTTCACAGTTCAATCTTTGTGGAACTGGAATTGGGAGGTAATCTTGTGCTATGAATGTTTGATATGTTGTCACAATCATCCTATTGCTTCTTTTCTCATTAAGAAAGGTCCTCATGTTCTTGGAATTTCCATTTTTTCTACAGACATTTAATTAACAGAGACTGCTCTGAAGCTATGGCCTTAATCTCTTTGCGTCTTTACATCCTTTACCTGATTCTGATAAGTGAACCTGGTTTCTAGAATCTTTAGATCGCTAACAAAAAACCTATTTAGTTCTTTGGAATCTTTAGATAAAAATGCATATTCTTTCTAGTATTAGGTTTCCAGGGATGGTTGCCCTGATACTGTGAAAAAAAACGTAGAACACCAGTTGAAGAAACCTAGAGAAAATACGGGTTTTCTTCTTATTATTATTGAATGAAGAGTGTATAATTGGAGAAAAATCCTCCAGTGGAAAAGGAAAAATGAAATCCCTGATTTGGAGAGATTATTTCCAAAAATCTGGGATAAGAACTCTTGATTACCATAATCCCAAAATTTACCAACTTGAATGAAGATTCTACATTTATAAGTGGCTTTACGCACTTTATTTTAATCTCCTGGTTTGTTGACAAAAAAAAAGACGTTTATTAGGTTCTTGAAGTACTAAAGTTAGGTAAAAAAAAATTAAGCAATTCATTTTCACTTTTTTAGGTTATTATTTTTTGTCAAACAACTTACTTTTATACCTTTCTTATATCCACTTAAAATTAACAGTATATAATATGTGAATTATAAAAGTACCAATGATGAATACATATTCTTGTATTAGTTTTTCAATCAAAAGATAACTGTTATATTTTTACAATCAACACTTTATGCAAACACGCAAACTTATTTTTTAAACCAAAAAGCTATTTACTTTAAGTAACTTAAAGCACCTAAATGCTCTAAGTACATTTATTTGAACAATCTCAAATGCTCTTTTCACTTTTATTAACTTTGGTAATTTATTTTAGTTTTAATGATCGTATTCGGGACGCAATTAATGGTGGATCTCCATTTGGTCATCCTCTTGAACAAGGATTTGCTACTGGTCTATATCTGCAGGTATTGACCTTGATATTATATAGTTATAGTTAGCCGAATACTTCTATAATAGCCTAGTTTCAACTTCAACTAAACTTTAGCATAATTTTTCAACGAATGTGGAGCCGATACTATTTTTAATCCTGAAAAAGCTGGGGAATTATATTTCTTGCTGCAGTCTGCTAGGGCTTTTAGAATTTTTTTGCTGATAATCAAACGAGAAAAATTTTAAACTAATTTTGAAGCTAGATTTAAAGATTTTCTGGAATTCTTTGTCAATTTACACCTAGTTCAAGTAGGAGAAAATATAAATAAAAATTGACCTCATATGGAATTTTATATGGAATTGGAATAATCAAATTCCAAATTCTATCAATATTGATCTCATGTGGAATTATATGTGAAATTGGAATGATTTATCCTCTATTTCATCAAAATAGATGGAAATTAGAATGTATTTTTTAATTTCACATGGATTTTTATGAGTTCAATTTTTGTCAATTTGACGAGTAATTTCGTAATCAGTCAAAAAATGAACTCCAAAAAATTTCTGGATTTGTTCTGAACACAGATTTTGTAAAGTTGTATGAATGTGAAAAGTTTTTTTTTTTTTTTATCTGTCAATGGTATAAATATTAGTAATTGTGCCTGAAGACTCTTTGCACTGATCAGCCAGGACTGCTGACTCATGTAGATCACATTTTAGTTATCTGAGTTGATTCCTTAAATTTATTACAATAGTGATACTAGAATCTGAACTAAGAGTTCCCGGCAGCCCTTTTCTTGGAACTGAATAATAATTTGATATGTTATGTTTGGTTGGTCAACTTGTAATTTGGTGACGCCTTCTTCATCCATTCCTGAGAACCAAAAAAAAAAAAGAAAACTACTTTTCCATTATATGATTTTGCAAACTTTTTGATAGAAGGATAAACATTATTAAAGAAAAGAGCAGAGAAAATATAAAATGGGAAGATAAGATAGCCTCCTAACTCCAGAGGGTCAAAACAGCAAAATAAAAAAAAAAAAAGAATCAATACAATGTCTTGCCCGAACTGTAACACAGAAATTGGGAGATCTATAAAGAAACCATGAGCCTTATCCCATAGGGAGGTCAAAAAAGTCATCCTTCCCAGCAGAAGCTGGAAAGGGAAGAAATGGTAATCGAACATTCCAAGATTTTGCTTCAACTGCAATGCCCACAAACGCACAAACAGTGCTCCTCTCCATAAGGTTTAGATCCTTCCTCACCCCCTGCTCATGGAAGATTTGAGCTCATGAAGCACTCTAGCAAAAATGGAGCAACCTGCACCAACCCAAAAGTATCAAACAACCTAAAACACGTTGTGCAAGTCATCAAAGTTAAAGAATGAGATGATCATGAGTTTCCCCTTCCTCGAATACATAACACAAGTATCTTGTGGGAGAGCATGATTAAGCCTACAAATTTGCAACAAGTTGTTAGTGTTAAGTTTGTTGAGAATAACAGTTCAAGCAAAAACCTTAACCTAAGAATGGATTTTCACTTTCCAAATGCACTGGTAAAAGAAATTTTCTGGCAGTTAGGGTGATGGCTAATATAGGAAATAAAAAAAGACATACAAGAGTAGATTTCTGTGGAGTCAGAGATGCATATCTTGCTATTACATTGGTGAGAATAGTGAAAGTTCTCTTAGAAGCTTATCAAGTCTAACATTTCAATCTTCTCCCTATCATTGAGGTTTATGAAAAAATACAAATTCCAGGACATATTCTGCTGAAGATGGTTAATAAAACTAGAATAGGGATGTTGTGACATGAGGAAATGTTATAAAGACGAGGAAAACAATGGGGTAAAGGTAGGGGCTGTGTTGAATTTGGTTAAGTGGAAAAAACCAATATAACAGAATTTGATTTATTAAATCAGTTTGGTTAAAAAGGTTTTTGGGTCAACTGGTTTTGAAGAAAAAGAGAATCAGTTTCTCAGTTTGCTATTTGGTTCCAAATTTCTGGAACCGAACCGATCAAAAAACCAAAAGAAAAATATATATGGTTTATCTTTTAATTATATAGTTTTAATTTTAAAATATTATATATTAATATATACTTTATTGTATTGATTAAATATTATTTATATTTAAGCATATTAATACATTTATCATATTGTATTATAAACTTTTTTTTAAAAATAGCATTCGATTTTTTGTTTCAGTTTTCTTACTAATTTCATCACTTGGATCAATTTTCATGTTCAGTATTTTGATTTTTAGAAACTTCTAATAGGAAAACTACACTGACCAATAGAAAAATATGTGATCCATCTCCCATTCTGAGATGGGTAAAAGGGGATAAACAGATTATGAAGATGAGAAAATGACTTTCCATGGACTTGTGTGAGCAGTGGAATTTTTGGGAATAGAATCCCACTCACTCCTGTAACTACCGTGAATGCTCTTAATCACCTGTGCCACAGAGAAAAAGGTTTTTATGCAAAACAATAAAACTATTTAGTCAATAGAGATAAATTTGTTGAGACCAAATTCTGAATATCAAGCCATCTTTTTTGTGAAGAATACTAAAACCATTTAGCCAATAGAAATAAATTTTTTGAGACCATCCCAATAGCTAAGTTACCTTTCTTGTGGAAGACTAAAGCTATTTAGCCAATGGAGATGAATTTTTTAAGACCAAATTTCAAATACCCAAGCTACCATTGACAAACTTTTCACCTTACCAAATGATCTCTCAACAAATCTCGTCGTATCTCAAACCATAGGAACTTCCTCTAACTCTCTCCAAACTCTCAGTCACCCCTCGCAAGATTGTAAATAAGGAAAGATAATGAATACCATAGAGAAAAACCCGGATTAAGGTGACTCTGCCATCCAATCAGAAGAAGCCACTCTTCTAGCACTCATGCCTTCTAGGATCTCTATTAACAATGCCATCCGAAAACAAAACTATCCTAGGTGTTACCCTTTAACAGAACACCTAAGTAGGTAATCAGCCAAGATAAACAAGTACACACAATAGCCTCTGCCAAAGCCTTGATAATGTTATCCTCCATGTCGATCCTCACAAGACCACTCTTATTTAGGTTTATGTGAAGCCCAAAATACCTAAAATTTGAACAAGGGTGAATGCAGTCTAAACCAACTTCATTGTATGAGAGAAAGATGATATATTATCAGCAAAATAGAGATGAGAGACTTCCACTCTACCTCTCTAACAAGACCCTTAACCAAATCTCCCTCCGACCCCATTGTCAACATGTCATTAAGTGCATCAACACCAAAGCAAAATGAAACGAATAGAGGGGTTCACCCGACCTTACACATTTGAAATACGAAAACCAAAGTTTTGGCTTACCGGTTATAATATTTTATTTTGTACACTTATGGTTCTGTATGTCTTGTTGATATTTTGTTTATCCTTCTTTGCAGCCTAATGATCATGACCAAGATTCGGAAGCTACTCAACAACTTATGCTTGCTGTTGCAAAGGATCACATCCAGGTACATTGCCACATTATATCATAGTTGGTAACATTGAAAAGGTTATTAAAGGTAGATGGTGCACTAGTGAATGGTCCTTCATTTCTTGCCTAGTTAATGTGACTTGACCTTCGTTGTTGCTTTGTTATCCTGTTGAGGGATAAATGTACTGTATCTATCAGAATATTTATAATAAGCAAAGAAAAAGTAAGAATAGAAAATGTTATATGGGAAACTATTTAGTAAACAGTCATACATGAAATACCTTTTATTCTCCAGAGGCAGTACGGTTACAAAGCCAACTTGTAACTAATCTTAAAATTAGCTAAATCACTGGTAATTAGCTGTAGTAGCCAAGATTTGATACTGCTGACTGATAGCCATTTATTTGGTTATCATTAAGGGTCTATGGTGCCTCTGGTCCAGCTTCAGTGGCTTCATGGGCACTGCAGGTGGAGCCTGTGACATATGGGGTGCTGGGCTCAATCCTGAGCGCTTACACACTCCACATTTATGCTAGATGAAATGCAACACCTCTTTTCGCTGGCAATTGGAGTCTTAAGGAGTTGACGTTGAGATTATATATTGTATCTCCACTAAACTGTTGCTCAGCATGTATATAAGATGTACCATATTTACCATTTCAAGGAGTGCATACATTTGCTTTTTGGCTATTATAGATAGTTATTGCCCTATACTAGTCAGTAGATAGATCCATAATTGTCTATATGCATCCTTCCATCATGTTATTATGTGTATACATGGGGTATCTTTTGCCAGTTTTTGTCTTAGATGTTATAACAAATTTGCATAAACATTGATGACTAATAACAAATGTCATGATCATTTTTCTAATATGATGGAAATTGCATTTATTATTGTATACATTATATACTATTCTGAAGATTCATTTTAAATTGAAGCCAAAATCGATTGCTACACCTGAACAATCTAAGTTTACATTTTTCTTTTGTTATAATTATCTGGAGTTATTCAGGTTGGCATGGCTGCAAACTTGAGGGATTTTGTACTTACCAGTCATGAAGGAAAGGAGGTATACATTGGTTCTTGAGAATTTTGCAATTGCATTTTGTTCTATATGAAAACTGTGCTTTCTTATCTGCAAATAGTTTGTTATTTCCTATGTATCCACTTTTTATGCCTGCACAAACATGCACAAGGATGGAGAAAGTGCGCTGCTTGAGTGAATTTGTGTCACAAGTTGTGCATTTGAGATCTGTTTTTGGAATCAGATATGTTAATCAACCATAATTGGGTGGGTTCTACAATCACCTCCTATGTATCTCCTGGAGTTCTGCCCTCTCTTCAAATGGGGCTGAACCAAAAAAAAAAAAAAAAAGAAAAGAACATGCTCTTTGGTCAGTAAGGAGGTTATCTTCCTTTCCTTTCTTCATTCTGATGAGTGTTGATATTTTTTATTGTTCTTTGCTCAGGTGAAAGGATCAGAAGTTTTAACAAATGATGGGACACCCGTCGGATACACTTCATCTCCCATTGAAACTGTCAGTTCATTTGAACTCTTGATTATGTTTCTTAAGATTGTAGGTCAATATTTTTAGTATAATTCTTTAATTTCCAAAAAAAAATCTTGAATATAATTTTGTCATGTTTAGGAATGCATTGCAAGTGTGCTCATGGATGTATCCATAAGATATTTTCTTCTGGTCTTACTGATTTTTGTTGGGTCATGCATAATGATCAAATCTTGCTGAGATCAGTAAGACATTTTCTACCAAGGCCAGATCCCAGCCTTTACAGTGGCCATAAAAACAACCAAAAGGGAAAGTGGAGAGGAAAGAGATGGCAGAAAGTACACACTTTTTAAGTGAACCTTGGGAAACAAGCAGCATAATGAAACAATTATATTAAGTTTCTTCCTCTATAAAAGAAAAATGATTGACTTGAAGTGTTTCAGTCCTCTTTTAGGATGTAGTTTTGGGATTCTGTTAATATATGGGCCCCTTAAGAGAAAATTCAACGATCTCCTGGAGTCTAAAGTACTCAAGAAACTTTTTTGACAAATTTTCTGCAGCCCCCCTCTGAATAATGCAAGTTTTACAAGGAAAGAAAGAGTAGTTAATCCTGGCAGTTACTTCCAGAGTCAACCAACTGCCTTCTGTTTTTCTCTGTAATTTTCTCCTACTAAACACACGTAACATAAATTCCTAAACAATACAAACTACACACTTTTCCTCACTGATTTTTCCTTCTACCATACACACAAGACAACAACAGCAAATACATTAACAACCACTTAAACACAGCCACATAACAGCTACAGAAAACAGCACCTGCGGAGTAGACAGCCACATAAAACAACACTTGCAGATTACATCATTTCTTTTCCTTCTTTGTCTTTCTCCTTTTTTGATATACCTTATCAAAAGGTGTTATTTTGCCACTGATGTTCCTAACATGAAGCAATAATATTAAGTTATAAACTTTAGTGCTAATGAGTTGAGGGAAAGAGGATCATGATCTTCAACAACCATGTTTCTTTGAATTTTTCCATTATAAGAAGTCCTTTTTTTAATTGAAAAAGAAGATATATTAGTAGGGAGAAAGAGAAACAAATAAGGAGGATTAGTTATCCACCTACAAAAGCCAAAAAGGGAGAGAGACTAGCTATTTACAAGAAAGAATAACTGTCGAAGAATTGCTAATGCATGGAGTCCCAATGATGCAAAACAAGAAAATCTTAGAAGTTGATATGTTTTAATATTATGAAATGTTTTTTTAGTTACAATAGTTAGCTTATCTAGGAACCATTAGTATAAGTTTGATTTTAAGCTTATTAAGGAACCATTAGAATAAGTTTGTTATTAGTTTATTATTTTATTCTTCTTTAGCAAGAGTCTTATTTTTTAGAGGATAGAATTTAGAGTGGATTTTCATTCACTTCATTCATGATTTTCGCTATCACAACCCTAGAATAATATATAGCAGCATCAATACTATAGAGAGTAAAACAAAGAAAAAGTCTTAGCACTAGGTACAAGTGACAGCTGGTTTACCAGTGTCATTTTGAATTGGAATTTTTCCTGGCCAATTCTTAGAAGCTATTTATTCTTAACAGAATAACAGAAATTAATATCCCTAACCTTTCCAGGTCCTGACGTTTCCTTCTTTTTCTAGAGCCTTCCTGAAGTGTATCACCCTGAGCAAAAGAATAGAGCATCCATCCATAGTATATATGTTCCTCGGGCCCAATCTGATAGAGATTTGTTCCATGTCAACACGGAAATTAGCAGGTATTGTGTAAGAAAAGAACATACTGTTCATACCTTCATCCCCAATCTTTTTGTACCCATCTCTATCCTCCTGTTTTTCTCCTAAACTTCTTCGTTTTTTGAATTATCCGTAGTACAAGTTAATTTAATCACTACTCATCCTGCACTGGGGGAGTTTGTATGTAATGTGAAATCATGGGTTCATGTTTCGCTTCTCCTATGTCTCTGTTGCCTGAACTTTTCCCCATGGTGTATTAATGATACAATTCTTAAGGGTTCTTGAACTGTAATTTCCATTGAGTGAAAATCCTTTTGTAGTGTGTTGGAATTAACCACATAATTTGGTAGACCTTGGTGTGACTTTCTTACTGTTGGTTTACTACATATCATGACAGTACAGGAATATGATATTCTTGTCTGATATGGAGATACTAGGATTTTCTGTTGCTTCTATAACTAGATTGACTTGCATGTGGTAGACCTTTGATAAAAATGGGAGCAAATTATTCGGATGCTATTTTAAGGGTTCTAGTTTCTCAACTTTTTTTTTATCTTTTCCAGTTCTGAGTATTCTTGCACTTTCTGGCAACAGGTCTTTTCTTCCTTTTCCAGGAACCTACCAACAGTAATAAATATGTAAATTATGAGAGACTTGACGAATCTTTATGCGGATATTTCATTTGATTATGTGCAATGTTGTTTCCTTATAAACTTCTGTGCTACTAGTTTCCTTATAAACTTAAGTATGAGCTCTGTCAATTTTGCTTCAAACTGAGGGTTCTGGTTTAATAAAGATTCAAACCATGTAATTGACACATTTTACTATTTTCAGATCAATTATGTGTCGGCTCATGACAATGAAACTCTGTTTGACATTGCCAGTATGAAGGTATTATCAATATAGTCTTTTGATATCTTATCTTACTTTAGGTTGGTTAAATTTTCTGGTCCAATTTCTCTTCTTGTAGACTCCAAAGAAAATATCAGTGGAGGAGAGGTGCAGGATAAATCAATTGGCAACCAGTATGATAGCATTGTCACAGGTTTTTGACCTCTTCTAATATTATTCAAAGTTGCTTAAACCTAGTTTTCAACTAAATGCTATCAAATCCCCTCTTCATATTGATGTAGGGCAAGATATATTAGAGGAACTTATGGAGGGAAATAGAAGAACATGAGAAGAACACTGAAGAAATATCAAGAACAGTGAGAAAGCAAAATAGAGAATGGAGAGATTGAATCACAGGAACAAAGCAAAGGGATAGATAGAACAAGAGGGTTTGAGGTAGAAGAGGGAAGAATTGGAGATGAGTAGAAAGAACAATATGGTTAACTTAGATAATTCTAAGTCCAATTTAATCTATTATTGTATAAAATAAAAAACCTATATTAACACAGAATTATTTAAAAAATCTTCCACTTGCTTGTTCTTCTTCTGTATCACAAAAAGCTCACAAGCCATACAGATTAAATAAATGGTAGGGCCACTCTGTTACTCAGTGCTTTTGGTTATCAAGGGTTAATGTAGCATCTAGTTAATGAACATTACCTATGTTGATAATTCATTTTTGCAACACACAATTCTGGTTTTTTTCCCCTTATTTTAGTACTTTTGCTAGGGAATACCATTTTTCCATGCTGGTGATGAGATTCTACGCTCAAAATCTCTTGATCGTGATTCATACAATTCTGGTGACTGGTTCAACAGGTCTGCTCTCTTCCTTTTTACAATTTTTGTTTCGGTTTTTCTCATCTCAGTAGTTTCATCTGTAGCCTGAAAAATGATGTCCACAGTGATGATATGAAAGTTTAACTTGTGCATGTAATTTCTAATAGACAGGAGTATGTAATCTATAATTACATTCTTGTGACATCAATGTGTTTATGTCAGATTCATTGTTTTCTTTTCACAAAATTTCAGGTTAGACTTCTCCTATGATTCTAACAATTGGGGTGTTGGCCTCCCTCCAAAAGAGAAAAATGAAAAGAATTGGGCGCTGTAAGCACCAAGTTATTTCCCTTTTGGGTCAAATAGAGATAACTTGTTTCTGGCTTCCCACCATCACTCTTTCCTTCCAAGCAGTAATCTTGTTAGTTTTCTTTCCCTTCAGAATAAAACCAAGATTGGCAGATCCGTCCTTCAAGCCTCAAAAAAACCATATCTTAGCTACTTTGGAGAAGTTTAAGAACGTATTACGTATCCGGTATTCTTCACCACTGTTCCGTTTGAAAACAGCAAATGCCATACAGGTGAGAACAATGGCTATTTTACTGGGCTCTAAGTATGCTATAATTGAGATTTTATGTTGCCACTGGGAGATTGAAAAATTCTTCAACAAGGAAAACTGTTTGTTTTTGTTACAAAGCAAATGCAATTCTTCATGTATGATTTCAGTAATATAATATTCAAGGACAAGCTTAATTCAGAATCATTTTGTGACCTTTTGATTAGACTTAATTATGCATAACAAGATCTTAATTTGGAACCAATTTTTGTAATTACTATATTAATTTGTATTTTTAAGTTACTTAGGTTTGTTTATGCATTCTAAAATTTTAGTTTCCTCTCAAATAGATTTTAAATATTGTAGGAACTGAATCTTTTAGATTTCTCTTTTATAATTTTCCCTATTCCCCGAACTTAGTGTCTAGTAGCTACCAACAAAGGGGAGACAATAATGAATTAAGAATTTTTTTAATTATAGTTTGTTCCCTATTAAAGAGAGTGGGTAATGGGTAAAATTTTTTTTACCCACTTCGGTTATGGGACAGGTTTAGATTTATGTTTCTATTAGCAGTGTGAGTGTGGAGATTGGCGTACCAGCCCAATGCCTTTCTCTAGCATACAGGTTATTTTTCAGGAAAACAGCAAGCATTGTAGATCCTTTCCACTACACTTTCTGACACGTGCATCTCTAGTTCTATCTTTCCTGTTTACTGCATATAAGGGAAAAAAAGGAAAAATTTTCCTGCATGCAAAATGAACCTTATATTTTTTTCTGCGTTCTTTTTTGGTAGTGGTTGTATTTATTTTAACTTTTTAGTAGGAGCATGTGAATGGGCATTCGACATTGGTAGTATTCTCCATTTTTTTTTCAAATAAAAATATAACTATATTAACAGTCATCAAGGGAGTGTCAATCCGTACACAAATTATTTATAACTCTAGCAAAATTTGTGTAAGATTCCCAAAATCCTTCATAAAATGGAAAGGATGACCCAGAATAAAAAAACAAAAAGTTCAAAATCATCTATTCCTAATACTATCAAAATCCTCCTCATCCACAATTCCCTCATAAGCTTTTCTATTCCTCTCCTTCCAAATTACCCAAAAGATGGTAGGTGGAATGAGATTCACGTAATTCCTCCTTCCTCTGACACCCTTCCAAGCCCAAATTTCATCTCTGATCGAATCTGCCATTATCCAACTAATACCCAAACAACCCATACACCATTAACCAAAGTTTGTAGACAACTGGACACCATAGAAGAGCATGATTACAGGACTCCGCAGCCCTTCTAAGTAACAGCTATTCACCATAGTCATTCATATCCTTATCAATTTTATCCATAGTCAAAATGCATCCCCTACTGACCTCCCACACAAAATTTTAACCTTTTAAATTTGTCTAAAAGGAAAATTCAATCCATGAATTCCTGCTTAGTTAAGAACTTGTAGTAGGATCTAAATGAAAATACTCCTATAGAAGTAAGACTCCACAAAGGTTGATCATTGCTTCCATCCAAAGTAATGATAGACAAAGTAGCAAGGAGAACTTAGCAATCTCCCAATCGTTCAGATTTCTCATCACATTTACCTGCCTTAAATTCCCACCCCACCATCTCTGAATGGTAATATTCTCTCTCGAGGCTTCTCAAACATGTCCTGATTTATTCCTTTCTTTTCCTTTGGCTCATTCACAAAATTGGGCTAATAAATTCTGTAAATTTTAAAATGAGTGTGAATTAGCTAGACTGTGTAGGAGTTAATTTGATTCTCATGTTTTCCTCATGTGCCCTCATTATTTTTAGTACTTCTTTATTTAGCAAATACCTGTTCTTATGTCAAAATGACTATTAACTTATGATTTTCAAGTGTCAATGAGGTGAGATGATTTTTTGTTTCTCAGGAGCGAGTACATTTCCATAACACTGGTCTTTCAGAGGTCCCTGGCATCATTGTGATGAGCATTGAAGATGGTTATGATGGTGTTCCTGGGTTATCTCAACTTGATCCCATGTGAGTAACATGATCACTATATTCTTTCTATATGCTAAAATTATTTAATAGCATAATAACAGCGTTCTTACTCTGCTCCTGGCAGCTACTCTTACATTGTGGTCATCTTCAATGCACGCCCCTCTGAAGTCTCATTCTGTAGCCCTACACTGCAGGGAAGGAAACTTGAACTGCATCCTGTGCAGGTACTCATTTTCAATGTCGGTACAGTGTGATTAAGAAATAAAGATAGTTCATGGTTCATTATATAAAGTAGCAATTCGATTAATTAACCGAAATAATTACGACATTCTATAATTTTTTAACATAGCACAGCAGAATAGAAAATATAGAAGGTCAAAAAAGGAGAACAAATCCAATCCAATCACCAGGATTGGCATTTCACAATTACATGGACTGGAAAAGCTACAAATTATATGAAGTAATTAATTTGGACATTGTCGTATGAACTTTAGTTTTTTGATAATCAGTAACTTATTACTATTGTTTCACAAGTTATCAAGGCTAGAGGTCAATTAATTTTTTTTTTTTGAAATATGCTAGAAGTCAATGATTTTGCTACATTTATATTTAAATTAAATGTAAATTTCATATGAAGCATGGTTAATTTGTGCTTTGTCTATGTGTAGCCTAGTATTAGATTGTCTTTTTGAAGATTAAAGAAAAAGGAAAGAGGAATACAATGGTACAGCCATATTCAAGGGATTAACAAAAAGTGAGACTAAAAAATCTTTATGTTTCCCAAATTCTCCCCATCTTTACAGGATATGATTGAAGAGATTTGAGAAGAAGATGATTCTTATTGATTGGAACATCTAAAATGTGAGATACAGTAATTCAAAATAAGGATATATACTTAAAGTTTTGAATTACAATTTAAATGAAACACATTTTAAAATATGAAGATAAGATAAGAGTGAAGAGGTTATGTGAATATCATGCAATATCTCTGTAGAAGTCTCAAACAAGATTGGTTCTAAGAAGATTTACTTCTTCTAGAAGTCCTAAACAAGATTCATTTAGGAAAATTTACTTCCTAGAATGTAGGAACCAAAAATCTAGGATCTTGATTTATACTTGGATCCCATATTTTCTGGTGTAAATCTTCTTCTTTCCTAGGAGACTCAATAGATTAGGATTCTCTCCTAAATTGTAAGTCAGTAACTCTTGTAGCGGAGGAGATGGCAGTCACGATCTATGATCACAGCAACCAGTTCATTAAAGTCCAGTCTGATGCCATTTAGAATATGAAGATTAACATCATTAGCAGTGACAGATGTGTCAATGAGTGCATGTTCATATACCGGGGCTTTTATTTATTCGCGTACTCCAGGACAGATAAACTTCGCTGGGGTAAAGTTATTTTCTCCTTAAGGTGCAGGACCCATGAATGGAATTTCTTAGCAATGAGTTTCTTGAGCTTAGTTCAGGCGTCTCAAGAGGTTTCAAATGACGCAATTTGAAAGATGGCAATATTTGAAATATATACCCAAATAGCATGAAGAATTAGGAATCCAGGCTGCTAGAATATACGAGCAGAGTTTCATCTGGTGTGGGTGGCAGTGAATGTGGATAGCAGGCATGGGATGGCACTCATGACATTATCTTACAGATTATACAATACAACAAGGCCTGAAATTGTGTGCTATAGGGGGTAATGGAGGAGGAAAATTTTAACGAGATTTGAGTGAAGAAGTTGAATTGGAGGCTATGGGATTTATGCTCTAATACCATTGATTAAATTTCTTTACATATGTTTAAGTGAAGTAAAACAAGATAAGAACATACATTTGAAGTTTCTGAATTATAATTTGAATGAGACATATTTGAAAATACAGATGTAAGATAAGAGTGAGAATATTATGTGAAGATTATGCAATATCCCTAACAATGATGTCCAACCAAGTGAAAAAACTTCAATTATAGATAACATAGAGTAAGTTTTTTAAGAATCCTCATTTCTCTCTTTAAATGGTCCATCAAATAGACACAGGAATAAAATTAAGAGTTGCTTTCTCAATTTACAAGCTCTGAAGGCCGACCAAGCCCCAAGCTTATCCACAATTTAGGAGGCCAAGTGCCGAGTCCACAGCCTTCTGGCTTCCAAACACCATAGAAGGAGATGGTTGGGGATTTGTACTTCCTGAGATACAAATGAAAGCCGTTTTCAATAATCTGTAAAATAATTCAGTAATATTGATGGGATATTTTACCTCGATTTCAACTTATTTATCTATGTGACCAAACTCTAACTCCATCTCTTATCAGTTTTAATTTCACTCTACCTGGATCATTTAAAGAACCTAATGATTCGCAACACCGAAAAGTTGGAATCATGTGAAGTAGGTTTGAAGCTCATTTCACTTATATTTCTATCTTCCTAAAAGTACTATCAGTTCTGAGGATCCGAAGTTTTAGAAGAATTTACCAATTACAATTTCCAAAATTTTCCTGAATAATTTATTTGTTATAGCATTTAAATATCATCATTGTGCAGGTGACGTCGACTGATAAAATTGTCAAGATGTCATCATACGAAGCATCCTCTGGGTCCTTCAAGGTGCCTCCAAGGACAACATCAGTGTTTGTTGAACCCAGGAAAATTTGAGCAGTCTGCTGCTGAGCATAATGGTTGATTGATCACTTCATTACTCGTTGGCTATTTTGCACACACGAAATGAAATGCATTCTAAATCGAGAGGTATGCTGTTTCTTGTCTGTTGAGAAAATAAGTGAATAAATTATTTGTATTTCAAAACATTCAAAAGAAACCCTGACTAAAAGATAATTTTGTGAAAATCAGCTTCTGAATTCAAGTTGTTGATATCCTTTACATGTATGCGAATAATTAAATGTAATGATTATCCTGTAATAAACTGTTTTTCAATTACTTTTTAAACGGGATTCTCAGTCACTTAAAAACTATAATTTGGCCTCTCCTTTTGTTTGCCTAGAGAAAGAAAATATTAGCTTAATTCAGTTTGGAAACTCTTGATAGTGAAATGTTATGAATTACAGAGATTAATGTAACTCAATTATGATGATATACATATATACATATATATATATTGATTCTTATAGTTGATCTAAGACCTAATTGGTGTATCATAATTCAATTGAAATTCTCAGATCTTCTTCTGGGATAAAATGAAACTCCTCAGTTTTGGACCAGAAAAAGGTAAACCTACTTGAAGTTGTTTAGTATGTCATGAGACTGCCGGTCCGTGTATCATACATGTAATCTATGTAGCCAAAGAATTTGTCTGACAGAAAAACATATAAAATAGTGTTTTGAAGAGTGTGTATAAAATTGTCTTCTGAAGTGAGGGGAGCTGTGTATGTATAGATTTGATTTGGGTGTGCTGCTTATAAGCATTTCACAAAAGCACTTATAAATAATTACTTTTAAAACGCCACAGAAATTATTACTTTTCTAAACACTTAGTGATGGAATGCATTAAGAGTTTTTGTCTCAAGTAACTATTTTTCTAGGTTCCACTTATAATCCTGGTGGAAATTTTCTTTTGGGTTTGACCAAAAATAGTACTGCATCAAACCCACAAGAAAATGATTCAAACCTTTAATTTTTTTTTTAAAAGAGAAATGGGTATTACATGTATATGTACACACATAAACATATTGTAAGGAATCGAGAAAATGTTTAGACTTGATTTAGAGGGATGATGCCATTGATGGTGCTATTATATATATACTTATATATATACATATATATTGTCACATGAGATAGACACCACAAACTAACACTATATGTTTGATGGGTAATTTATTAAAGACATTTTCAAGGAGAAACAAAAATCTCTCTTGAGATGCAAATGGCAAGTGACTATTTTCCCTATTAAATTAACTATTGGATTGGGGCATGAACCAGTGGATATATATCTATATAGATATATATATATATATATATATGTATGCATATAATTCTTCAACTGAATAATTAATGAATTTGTTCATCTCTCTGATAAGTTATCTTTTGTAATTTATTTGGTGTTAGACATCCATCATTGTGTAGCCTTAGCAAGAATTAGACATGTTTGATTATATATATATATATATATACAGCATTTAATATTATTTCACAAACATTTTATTGTCAATGTGCTACATGAGTGAAGATGGTATATAATTCTTGTAGTCATATATTTATTTTCCAAAAAAAATAATAATAATTCTTTAACACCTAATTTTAGTTCCTTAATAGATGTTTAAATTAAGGTTAAACATGTCTAAAAATATAAATTACAAACATATAAGGGAATGAAACTACAAATATAAAATAATACATATTACTACTTATAAATATTTTGATCCAAAAAGAGATTTGTAAATATATCTATACATATACATATATATATATACACATATATACAATAAAGATAGTGTTGTGGTAAAGATAAGAGAAGAGGAAAGAAGCCATGAATATGAATATAAAAAATAAAAAGAGGGATGGGATGCGTACATATTGTTATTCGTATCTTACAAAAGATTGAATTGGTGGGTGTTATAAGTTAATACAAAAATAAACATGAATACGTACATATATATAAACACACACACACACACACACACATATATATATATATAAAATAAAGATAGTGTTGTATATCATCTTACAAAAGATTGAATTTGTGGGTGTTATAAGTTTCAAGCCCTTAAACGTGCCGCACACAACCTACCAATCATTAGCACATCATTTTACCCCCTTTCACGTCAAGACATTTCCTTCTTTTCCTTTTCTTTTTTCTTTTCTTTCTTTTTTTTATTTAAAGATGTCGATTGTATATATATATATATATATATATATATATGTATGTATATATAGTAACGTATATAACTCAATCAAATTACAAACCGTTTATTCAAACTAAGCATATATATAATCTCATATTAAACCAATATTTCTTCCTCTATATTTCTATAGCAATTTCATCCCCATGGCTTCGAGAGGATATTAATCAAAATAATTAGGTACATGAAATTGTACAAACCAATTTAACCATTTCAATATCGGGATAATCTTAAATTTTTATTCAAAATTCAATTTCTTGTCACGAGAACATTAGTAAAATCTTTATATCATAATTTTATTATTTAGTACGTAAATTTGAATTAAACGTATATAATATAATTAGGTACATGAAATTGTGCAAACCAATTTAACCATTTCAAGATTTTTTTCACAAATTATATATACATATCGGAATAACTTTAAATTTTTATTCAAAATTCAATTTTTTATTACGAGAATACTAGTAAAATTTTTAATCATAATTTTATTATTTAGTACATAAATTTAAATTAAAAGTATATAATATAATTAGGTACATGAAATTGTGCAAACCAATTTAACAATTTCAAAAATTTTTTCACAAATTATATATACATATGGAGATAACTTTAAATTTTTATTCAAAACTCAATTTCTTGTCACGAGAATACTAGTAAAATCTTTACATCATAATTTTATTATTTAGTACGTAAATTTGAATTAAAAGTATATAATATAATTAGGTACATGAAATTGTGCAAACCAATTTAACCATTTCAGAGATTTTTTCACAAATTATATATACATATTGGGATAATCCTAAATTTTTATTCATAACTCAATTTTTTGTCACGAGAATTCTAATAAAACTTTTACGTCATAATTTGTCACGAGAATTCTAATAAAACTTTTACGTGATAATTTTATCATTTAGTTACGTAAATTTGAATTAAAAGTATATAATATTAAATTTAAACAGAATACAATTTTTGATGTTTATATATATAAAATAGATGAATTTTTACTCCTTTTTTTATTAAAATATTTGGATAATTGACCTTTAATTATATTTTATTTCGAAATATTCTGATAAATAATTAAAATTATATATATATATATATGTGTATATTTCAAATACTACAACCACAAAGACATTTTCCCCTAACACAATTCTTAGAGTGACAAGAGGAAGCGCATTTCTTCTCGCAATCCTTGTCGATGGTGCAAGCTGAATTCAGAGGCAGGAAGCATCCACAAAAACGATTAAGGCAGATAGCCCTATGGCTTCCACACTGGAGGCTCTTGCACCCATTGTTTTTCTCACATCTTATTCTTTTAAAACCTTCCACTCTCACCAATGATATGCCTGTCCAGATCAAAGACATACATATATATATATATATATTAATCACATATTATAATTGTATACCACTTACTCAAAACTGTAAATTTCATATATTATTTGTATTAGAGTGAAATTAAAGTATCTTCGAGTTAGTCTTTTAAGAACCCATTATGCACGTACCAATCCAGTGTGTTTCTAAACAAAATGTATATCAAACATGAATGTGTATATACATATATAGATATGGAATATATATATATATATATAGAGAGAGAGAGAGAGAGAGAGAGAGAGAGAAAGGAAACTAACATGATGCTGCAAATAGAAGGATGAGTAGTAATGTTGACTTGAGAGTAGGTCCTTCCATTTTCTTCCTGTTGTATTGGTGAAGGCTGAAGGATTTTCTTAAGGAAATGATTTTACTTTGTTGAGTACTTGAGTTAATCCCTCTATTTATAGGGGTTTAGAATTTCCTGGCATGCCAAGATATATATATATATATATATATATACACGTGTATACATATATATGATCATTTATGAGAGGATTATGTTGTAATCTCAACAAATTTTTTTCTTAAAAATAATAATATTTCTTGCCTGTTTGATATATGGCAATCATATATAACTATATATATATGTATATATATATATATATACATATATATGGACATGCCCCCAAAATCCTTCTGATATTGTTTCTCCATTACTCAACAATTTCCAAGAAGATTATGTTATAATCTCATCCATTGTTTCTTAAAAATAATGATATCTCTAATAATTATCTTGAAAGAAATCAGATTTCTCGCCTGTTTCACATTATGACAATCATATATATGTATATGTATATATATATATATGTAAATACTTAAAAATTATGTTAAAAATAAGCAGATTTCTTGCTTATTTGACATTATGACAATCATATATGTATATGCTTTCAAAATCCTTCTGATATTATTTCTTCATTAGTTAAAAATAGTGAATTTAAAGTGTATTATTGTAATAATTTAAATACGCCTTAATCATTCCTCCTTGTTGACGACTGAAACCTGCCTATAATATAATTACTTCTATTACATATTTAAAAAGTAAGCATGTACATTATAAAACCAAGCTGCATATAATACATATTACTAGTTATATCTTGTGCGTGGATATTTTGATATACATATATATATATATATATATATATATATATATAGAGTAAAGATAGTGTTGTGGGTAAAGATAAGAAAAGAAGAACGAAGCCATGAATACGAACAAGAAAAATAAAAAGAGGGAGGGAGGGAGGGGATGCGTGAGTACATATTGTTAATATAAAAATAAACATGAACCCATACATATACACACACACACACACAAATATATATATATATATAAACATATACAACTATATGTTTTCCTTTAATACTATACTTCTATAGCTTAGATTGTGAGAGGATATCAACCAATATAATTTCACATGAAAATTGTGGAAACTAACATATAAAATTTCACAGATTTTTCCACACATACACGATGATATAACTATAAATCTCCATTCATAACTCAAATTTTCACGTACATAATAATATAATGAAATTTTTACGTTATAATGTTAATATCATTTAGTACATAAATTTGAATAAAATTATAAAAATATATGTTATAAATGTAAGATAAATACGATTTCAAACATTTATATGTAAGAAAATACGAATTTTCATTCACTTTTTTATTAAATAATATTTGGGGCAATTCACATTTCACAGTATCTTATTCCGATGATGAACTAAAATCACATATACATACATTTATAAAAATGTATGTACATGTGTATATTTTCAAACATTACAACCACAGAGACATAGTCCGTTAACACAACGCTTAGAGTGACAAGAGGGGGGGCATTTACTACCACAATCCTTGTCGCTGGTGCAAGCTGAATTCACAGACAGGAAGCATCCACAAAAATGATCTAAGCAGATAGCCCTGTGGCTTCCACACTCGAGGCTCTTGCACCCATCGTTATTTTCACATCTTATTCTCGTAAAACCTTCCACTCTCACCAGTGACATGCCTGCCCAGATCAAATATACTTAGTTAGCTACACAATACATGTATATTAAACACATATTATAGTTGTATATCACTTACCCCAAACTGTAAATTCCGTATATTATATGTATTAGAGTAAATTAAAGTATCTTCGAATTAGTCTTTTACATATTGAGATTTAAATTTACCTTCGAATCACCTTAAGAACACATTATTCTCACTCCAATCTAGTGCGTTCGAAAACAAATTTACATCAAACATGAATGGGCATATACATATATATATATGGATAGAGAGAGAGAGAGAGAAGGGAGAGAGAGAGGAAACTAACATGATGCAGCAAATAAGAGGATGAGTAGTAATGTTGACTTAAGAGTAGGTCCTTCCATTTTCTTCTTGTTGTATTTGGTCAAGGCTTAAGGATTTTCTTAGAAGAAATTATTTTACTTCGTAGTTGTTGGGTGCTTGAGTTAATCCCTCCATTTATAGGGGTTTAGAATTACCTTACAAGCCAAAATATATATACACGTGTATATGTATGTATCTGATAATATCTGAGAGGATTATGTTGTAATCTCAACAAAGATTTTTCTTAAAAATAATAATATTTCTAACAATTATCCTCAAAATAATCGGATTTCTTGTCTGTTTTACATATGGCAATCATATATAAATATATCTATACATATATGTATATATATGTGCCCCCAAATCCTTCTGATATTATTTCTTAATTACTTAAAATTAGTAACATTTAGAGGGTATTATTGTAATTTACTTCAATTTATTGATGGAGTCATATTTACTATTTCTTAAGGAATTTTTATCCTTTTTCCAATAAATATATAAATCAAACTTATTAATTCCAAACATGTATATAAGTCATTAGTTATCTTTACAAAATGATAAATTTTGAATTTTTAAAAAAATATACTAATATAATATATCATTACGACTATTAATAATTATTATTAAATAGATAATAAAATAAAGAGAACATAAATAATAAAAATAAAGAGAACACCAAAATTTTAACAAAGTTCGGCGCCAACTTCACTTACATTTTTGAACACCGACAAAGTAATTATTATTTTTTTTTAAAAGAAAGAACCGAGACAAGAAAGTATAAAGTAGTAAATATTTTGCCTTTCACACGATGATATACAGAGAGGAGGGATTGCACTTTTATAACAAGAATGAGGGCCCTCCATCTTGTCCAACAAAAAATAAAAGTAAAAATGAGTCACTTGTAGAAATGTCACCGTGGCCACTCTTAAAGAAACCTATTCTTCGAGATTGCTAATTTGAATTCTACTTTTTCCAACATCAACTTCAACGTTCTCACCAAGATAGTTTGCCCCCACTGAAAACCCAAATATGTGAAAGAGAGATTATATAATTTGCAAATATATTGTTGTTGTTATTGATATATTAGAAATGATTAAATTAGCGGGTGTTATAAGTTTTTTTTTTTTACGTACCATACAATATCCATTAATCATTAGTATCTCGTTTTAGTCCCTTTCGGACCAGGATATTGCTTTTTTTTTCTTTTTTTTTTCTTCCTCTTTTTTTTTTTCATTTAAAGAGATGATGTTGTCGATAACTCAATCAAACTTAGAAACCATTTATTCAAACTCACATAATTTCATATTAAACCAATATTTTCGATCAATTCAATTTCTATAGCAATTTATGATCATAAGTTAATAACCAATATACTTGGGCATGTGGCAATCACGCAAACAACATATGACATTTTAAGGATTTTTACCAAAAATTTACGTGCATATTCAAATTACCTTATGATGAAGCCTCCATTTTACCACTTTATGACATTTGATAGTTTGAGCAATGACTTAAAAATGTATAATGTAATAATTTTAGTCAAAATACAACTTTAACATTATTCAATTATTTAAATGACAATTGAAAATTTTAATAGTAAGGATGGTTCATATTTTAAAAAAGATAAATGAATTTTTGCTCACTTCTTCATTATATAATGCCTTGATAATTGGAATTCAATAGGATTTTATTTTGATTACTAATTAATATATATATATATATATATATGTATATTTTCAAGCACTACAACCACAAAGACACACCCCTCTAATACAATTCCTAGAGTGACAGGAGCCAAGGCATTCCTTAAGGCAATCTTCATCGTTGGTGCAAGCTGAATTCAAAGTCTGAATGCATCCACAAGTATGATTAACGCACACAGCAGTTTTACCAATTCCACAGTAAATACTCTTGCACTCAACATTATTGTCACATTTCACAAATTTTGTACCTTCGCCTTTCTCATCTGAACTCAAAACCGTAATGCATGCACAAGTATTGCTCTTGCACAAAGCAGTTTTAGTAACTCCACAGTAATAGCTCTTACACTCAGCATCATCATCACATTGCATAAATTTTATGCTTTCATTCTTCTCCTCTGAATTCAAAGCCGTAATGCATCCACAAGTATGGTTAACACAAACCTTAGTTTTACCAACTCCACAGTAAATGCTCTTGCACTCAGCATTGTTGTTACATTTCACAAATTTTATACCTTCGACTTTCTCCTCTGAATTCAAAGCTGTAATGCATCCACAAGTATGGTTAACGCACACACTAGTTTTACCAACTCCACAGTAAATGCTCTTGCACTCAGCATTGTTGTTACATTTCACAAATTTTATACCTTCGACTTTCTCCTCTGAATTCAAAGCCATAATGCATCCACAAGTATGGTTAACACACACAGCAGTTTTACCAACTCCACAGTAAATGCTCTTGCACTCAGCATTGTTATTACATTTTACAAATTTCATACCTTCGACTTTTTCCTCTAAATTCAAAGCCGTAATGCATCCACAAGTATGGTTAACGCACACACTAGTTTTACCAACTCCACAGTAAATGCTCTTGCACTCAGCATTGTTATTACATTTTACAAATTTCATACCTTCGCCTTTCTCCTCTGAATTCAAAGCCGTAATGCATCCACAAGTATGGTTAACGCACACACTAGTTTTACCAACTCCACAGTAAATGCTCTTGCACTCAGCATTGTTGTTACATTTCACAAATTTTATACCTTCGACTTTCTCCTCTGAATTCAAAGCTGTAATGCATCCACAAGTATGGTTAACGCACACACTAGTTTTACCAACTCCACAGTAAATGCTCTTGCACTCAGCATTATTGTTACATTTCACAAATTTTATACCTTCGACTTTCTCCTCTGAATTCAAAGCCGTAATGCATCCACAAGTATGGTTAACACACACAACAGTTTTACCAACTCCGCAGTAAATGCTCTTGCACTCAGCATTGTTATTACATTTTACAAATTTCATACCTTCGATTTTTTCCTCTGAATTCAAAGCCGTAATGCATCCACAAGTATGGTTAACGCACACACTAGTTTTACCAACTCCACAGTAAATGCTCTTGCACTCAGCATTGTTATTACATTTTACAAATTTCATACCTTCGACTTTTTCCTCTGAATTCGAAGCCGTAATGCATCCACAAGTATGGTTAACACACACAGCAGTTTTACCAACTCCACAGTAAATGCTCTTGCACTCAGCATTGTTGTTACATTTTACAAATTTTATACCTTCGCCTTTCTCTTTTGACATGCCTGACCAAATCAAATATTCCACATAACTTAATTAGGCACTTCCATATATACACATGTATATATAAATTTAATCACATACATAAATTTCTCTTTATATGATCTTAATACCCATTATTCGTACACCAATCTGATGCAAATATGTTATTAACAAAAAGCAAATTTAGATGGTCAAAGTAAATAGTGTACCTTTTACTAACTAGAATAACTCATAAAAAATTATTGTTTTATAGAAATAAAAAATTTAGAGAAAAATCCAATTTTACCCTTTATGGCTTGAGATTTTTAATTTAAAATCTTATAGTTTTTTCTTTGACAACATACAACCTCGTGCCTCAATTTTTTCGGTCAAATTAGTTAACAAACCCCTCGAACATGTGTCTTGTTGCCTATGAAGTAGTGTTTGACTAATGTTTAAATCATAGATAATAAGTTGTCAATAAAACCACAAAGTTTTGAATTGAAAATCTCAACCACCATGACTCAAATAGACATTTGCCCAAAACTTATAAACATCAAATATAAAAGAGAGAGACAGAGAGAGAGAGAGGACTAACATGGTGCAGCAAATAAAAAGATGAGCAGTAATGTTGACTTAACAATAGTTCATTCCATTTCTTTTTGGTTGTACTGATCAAGGCTATGGGGTTTATTTCAAACTTTGCGATGCTTGAGTACTTGAGTTCACCTCTATTTATAGGGGGGTTTAGAATTATCTTGCTTGCAACAAAATATATACATCTATGTGAGGATTATATTGTAATCTTAACAATCTGATTCTCTTAAATAATGATATCTGCATGTTATATATATAACAATCCTATTCTCATAAATAATCATATTTACATATGTATATGTATGATATTTTCCAAGAAGAAAAATAATGATATCTCTGATAATTATCTTTAAAAAAATCAGATTTTTTTGCCTGCTTTACATTATGACAATCATTTATATACATATATATATATATGTATATGCTCCCAAATCCTTCTGGCAGTATTTCTTCACTAGTTAAAATCAATAAATTTTTATCTATGAATTCATCTTTACTATTTCTCAATGAATTTTTCACTTTTTTCAATAAATATATAAATCAAATTTATTAGTTCCAAATGTGTACATAGTGTAATACCCGGGACCGAAAATCGGCTCAGAATTTTCTTTTTAGCATAAAAAAATTATATAAATAGTAAATTCAATTTAATTTAATTTATTTTTTATTAAATTTTTTGAGAAAAATATATTAGAGACGAAATTAAAAATAATTTTGAAAAAAATAGGCGAAATTTTGAATTTGAGATGTATTTTTAAAAGAAAAATTGAAAACATGAGGCTAAATTGCAAAAAAAAAAAAATATATGGTCACGTGGAACAGCCTAATCAACAGCTACGTCAAACCAGAGCATGCCACGTAGCAAAATAAGGTCACAATAGTGCCACGTAGCAATCCGCGTGCCTGACGATCTGACAGTCCCGATCACGTCCCGCGCACACAGACGGCTTAGATACATTTTTCCTTTATGTACGACCAGACTGACAAGATCAATCGTGATGAACGGTCCAGATTTGACCACGCTACCGGCCTAAACAAGCAACAATCGAGCGGCTCTCCTCACTCCACGTCGACGCGAATGGACGGCCCAGATCAACACAAGATGAATATTTAAACATCGCGTCTCAGGGAACCCTAACCCAAGTCGCACTTGTCTTCGCTGGAGAAAAAAGACCAGACACTGGAGAATGAGACCAACCCCTGGCCCCCGTCGCACCAGAGCCACTACCAACTGCCAAAAAAGGTAAAAACCTTCCCCTTTTTGCTTGGAATTCGATTATGAGTCTCCCTGTGGCCATAATGGAGCAAAATAGATGGCGGGTGAGTCAAAAACCGTAAAAAAAGTCTAGTGAAGCTGCCGCGGCCAAAGCCCTAAAACTCCTCTGATGAGCCTTTTCCTGTTTTCTGTTTTACACAATTTTCTAACAATTATGTTCACCGTCCTTTTCTGTGCAAATTAGCCGAAAAAGAAACCCCGGGCACGAAGGAGAACTGGCAAAATCGCCGCACCTGAAGACCTCCCCCATTGGTAGATTCAGTTTCTCTCAATTTTTTAGCCAACCGAGGCCCTTTAATATATTTTTTTGTAAGGATACGTGCCAAATCGGTCAAAATCGGTCAGGCTAAGTCGAACCGCCATCGTGGGCGGCAGAACCAGTACGAAGCACGGCGGCACTGCCATGTCAGAACCCTAAAATTGGTCAGAAATGGTT
>NW_019014639.1:1330349-1342699 GCF_000150535.2 Carica papaya
TTTTCCTACCTGAACCCACCCCACAACCCTCTAATCTTACCCCATCATCCAACCCAAATGAGGCAGATAGGGAAATATTACCAAGCAACCTTTCATTGATCATCTCTACCCGGAACATGTAAGATTTTTCGTTATACATCTAGATCAGTCAAATAAAGGAAAAGAATTGCTTACCATGTGAAGAGTAATGGTTCATCCATGTCATTGAAAACATTGACATGGACAAAATCATTGGTTGTAGCATTGATAAGAGGTCCTGGAAACATTCCATTGATGGTGATAACCTGTAAAAATAACCATGAACTTCACCTGTAAGTGACTGACAAACCAGAAATACAAAGCAACTAAATTACATTAAATATGCAGGAAGATTTTAACCAAGATAGTCATACATACAGGTTGATCCAGAGACACGAGTTTAATAGTATAGTCAATGGCAACATGCCACTCCAAAAAAATATCGATGCCATTAGCTTTCACGACAAATATGGCAAGCAGTGTTGTTATATAAACAGTTAACCACGAGAAATAGCCAGAAGAGGACATTGCAGTACTGATGAGAAGTTTATACGTTAAGGTCTGATCTATTTTAAGACCTCATCTACTATGTATGAAGAATAGTTCTTCTAGGTTATATATACATATATATATGTTGATATGCTTCCAAAGAAAATAAGCGAAGAAAACAAGCAGAAAGATATAGTAACTTACTCTTCATAGCTTAGACTATGTCAAGCCGGCAGGTCAGTGATTTACTATAGTATAGTATTGTTACTAAGAAGTCTTTTTTTCTTTTAAATCTTGGTTGCATAACTTAGGAATTTCCAAATTCTGTCATTTAATGCATAACTCGAATGAAATTAGCAGACTGGACGGCGAAATTGGTTCGTTGTCTTGAAAGAGACTAGTTCCTGCAAGAAGACAATATATGATCGATCCACCATTAAAGTAACTTTGAAGCTGTCATTAGAGGAAGAATTAGCTTAAAAAATGCTTCATTCAACCACCCTTTGCCTCCTCCAGTCATTCTTCAATACATCTACATGTATGTATGTATGTATATTATAAATATGAATATAGATTGTTTTCTTTTATGATTCTGCTTACACCTTTTAAAAAATGGATCGATCTTTATTTATTGTTTAACATGCTATCAAATTAAGGTCTAGTATTTGAATTTAGATGCATTTAAATGGGTAAAATTTTGCATGAAGGGATATATTAAAATATAAATAATATATTCATTTCTATCACAAGCTTTTTCTTAAAAACCAGTTTAATTTTATTATTTAGTAATATATATTCTCATATAGCCATCATTCTTGGTAAAATCATGGCAAATTAATCTTAATGCATCCCACAAACTCATAACAAGAAAGCTAGTAATGAGATTCTGAGATTCTTGAAAATTTCAAGAGCTTAGAAGAAACTGTTACAATAACCTTCAACTACACAAATCATATAAGCTATATAGATAATTGAACAGGCATGTACTCATATAAACCTGTGCTCCACATACTGGGTTCTAATTAAGAACATATATATCCCTGTTTTCTGTCAAGAAAGCAGATACATTTTTGTTTATAACTATATATATGAACCAAGATTCATCATTCTATGATCTACCCAAAATCCATGAATTCTTCCTACATGCCTGAAAAGCTGTACAAGTTCCTTTCCACATTTCTAGCGCCTTCAGGGGAAGGGAGTAGACTCAACGAATTAAAAAACAAGAGACAAGAGATAAATGTACAAGGCTGAACGGGGTGCCGTTAAGTAGCCACCAAGACTTCCAAAACTATGAGCATGAAAACCAATGGCTCTAATAGAGCCTTGCTAACACCGTATTGTTATCTACAACACTAGATTGAGAAGCATGTACAGAAAGATTCTCATCCATTTGATGTTGCTGTCCGCGATTGTAGAACTCCTATTTTGGTTTGTAAGTAATAAGCATTGTACCTCACTGACACTATCACGCCATCTTTAACCACAACAACTGCCACGATGTTCCCCGTATCCTTGTTTTTGGGTCAAATTTTGCCTCTTCACTACAGATGATCCTTTTTCCAAAAGACTCGGTACCTCCAATATCTGAAAAGAAACTAAACTAGTTAAACAGGTAAAAAAAAGCTAAAAATCCAAAATCTAACATGAATCATCCAGATACTCTCAAACATCTATGAAATACTCTCAAACATCTTAAACCCAAAAGAAAAGAAACTTTTTTATATTTAAAAGAAGGAGAAAATAAATCTTTCGCAAACAAAAGCAAAATGAAAACAGGTAGCATTAAATACTCCTAATCGTATGCATGAGCATCATTGTTAAAGGAATACATAGAAGATCCACTAAAAAGCACTTCGATGTAAGTTGAGAAACCCGATGAGAGATTCCGAATGTCTTGCAAAAATAACTTCCACACAAAAATTATATCCACGAAAGTACTTTTTATAATGCATGCCACCAAATGCCTTGGGTAATCAGGAAGTCGAAATGACAACTGCAATTTAACCATTCCTAATAAACTCGTACTGGAACATGCCATATTTAAACAGAAGATAGAAATCAGACATTTCTTGGAAATATACCTTTAATATGAGTTCCGCAAAGCATTGTTGCACGTTTTCTCTAGTTTTAGCAC
Organism: Carica papaya; assembly: GCF_000150535.2. The sequence goes on from NW_019014639.1 coordinate 1,332,994, forward strand.
TGCATTCAAGAAACGAACATTTGTGCTCCTTCGCAAGAGCCATTCCCTCTTCTCTGGTAACAGCCCTTTCACTCTCCTTAAAGAAATGACAAAGGAATAAGTTACATCGTATTCAACAAAGCACAAATGATAAACTTCAAAGAGGAAACAAAGTGTGTTTGTTTTATTTTTAAACACAGGCAATTTAACAGTCAGGCAAGCACTTGTCTGTTTGTGTGTAGGGTGCAAGAAGAAATATTAAGGATATGTAAGTTACCCTGTCAACTTTGTTTCCAACTAAAATTTTGATGCAGTCACTGTTAGTTGAGTAGAGTTTCACTTCCTTTGCCCATATTTCGGACAAGTTTGTAAAGGTTTCTCTCCGCGTCACATCATAAACTAAAATGAAAGAAGATAAATGCAAATGCTAGAATTCAGGTTTAAGTACACCCCCAGCATCATAAACTAAAAATGGGAAAGCCAGTATATAATGTTCTAAGGGGTTTCCATCTGTAGAACTACAATGCTGCAAAGTTGCTAAACATCTTCGAAATAAATATGATAAAATCACAGCAAGGTAGAAAACATAAACTGCGATTATGTATAAGAAGTTTCTGAATAAATTGAATATATGCAACTAAGCGACTGATCATTTTAAATCACAAGCATTGCGAGAAAATTCAGTTCAACTAAATGCTCCTTGATAGATTTGCAGTATGAAAATTTTTAATATTTGCAAAGAATACCTAGCATAATTCCATGGGCACCTCTGTAATAAGAATTTATCAGAGTTCCAAATCTCTCCTGCCCGGCTGAGAAACAACAGAAAATGTTAATTAAAGGAAACAATTGAAAATGGCTTTGAACTTTCTATAAAATATTTATTGTCTGAACAGTTAAAAGTTCACATTTAATTCAAAAAAGAAATTGAGAGAATCGATTGATTGCTCATTTAACAAAAGCAGTGATCTTTTTGCATGCTCTTGTACATGACAGAATTATAAGGTATAAGCCCCTATATCGCGGCAGTACAACCAACCAAATCATGTTTTTCCCCTGACATACAGATTAATCTATCTACATGAATGATGAAAGTTTACCCCAAATTTTCACAGATTCTAATGGCTAAAGAACCATCCATATTTTGCTCCATTACCCCAAATTGCAAGTCATTGGTACTTTATAAGTCAAATATGCCACAAAATATGAGGCATCACATATCCCACTAAGCAAATTAAATGACTTATAAAAGGTGTACCATCTCCTGGAATGCAGTCATCTCCGTGCTCATCAACCCCTGGGATGCATAATCTATCCCCCACAGCTTTCAGTCATACATCAAATTAGGACCATTAACTTGACAGCTATTGCATAAGAACGTAAGATCTCAAATTCTCTTAGTATTTATTAGTCCTGTAAAGCTTTTACTTTAGAAGTTTTCGATTTACACCATCCCATGCAAAAAAAAAAAGAAACTTCTTGTAAATCATAGTAGTATAGTTGCTTTTCATGGCATCTCCTCATTATCTAAAAAATCTATAGCACTTACTCAGCTACTTAATTGGAAATTAACTAGCTCTATGACAGCAACCTGTCCATACAATCAGACCGGATTGTTGCTTAAATTGCATAATGACAGACATTATCTCAAAGTATGAATGATCTTTCTTTGAAAGAAAGGATAGGTCACAAAGTAGCTTAAAAGGAAATTGGAAGGAAATGAAAAACTGCTTGAAATTTAAAAGTGAAAGAACTTCATTAGGATGCAGAAACGTTATGGGTCAACATTCACATAAATTTCTCCAAATTGTCTCTTATTATTTTCTTCCTCTCCTTCAGATCTCCTTTCTTTCCGGACACTCTTGAAGAAACTTTTCCCAACTAACTTTGAATTAGTAAACTTATCTGACTGAATCCAACCAAAAGAGAGTTGTTTTTCGCCCCAACCATTTACTAATACTGAATATTCATGCTATATTTATTTCATTGAACCATTTTGGTTCAAAGCAGAACTTCATGTGTTTCTAGACAAACTCGTTTTACACCAACACCAGCATGCATAATGCATTACTAACTTCCACAATGTGATCCTCATGATGGGGACATAGGTAGCCTGATTGAAATTCTAACTTCTGATCTTTTCAGTAGTTCCCCCTTGGCTACCTGTTAGTAATACTTCTTTCAAAAATCTCTTTTCTTATCTTTAGAGAAGAAATCAACCTCACGATTCCTGTAGTTTAAAAATTCAACCAAAAGCACAACAAATGTTGGGATTAACGTCATTACCTGTATCCCAGATTGTAAGCTTCAATCTGTTCCCACCAACATTGAGCTGCTTTATTTTAAAATCCACGCCTATAAATTGTTGAAACAGCATCATAAATTCAATAACCATCAGAAATTAAACTAGAAGGCACTGAAACTACTAAGGCTACATTGTTTCAAATGTTAGTCTCTCATAATAGCAATAGGAATATAATAAAAATTAGATAAAGGTTTGGTGGGAAACAATATTCTAATTCTATATTAGATTCAGATTACATAAATGTGTGAGCACTAAGGAAATAGAAATCCATAATTATAGAATTTTAAAAACAGAAGGAAAAAGAAAAAAAATAAAGCTAATCTGAACCAAAAAGAGCATAATTGTATTTGCATTCAAAACAATTCCTTGTGAGATAAAATTCCTGCATTTCTATTTACTCCACTGATATGAGAAATCCTCCAATTTACAGTGCTGACGAAAAAAGAATGAAGCATTTATCTGATCATAGATTACTTAAAAACAAAATAAAACAAAAAAGGACACGATATTAAATACACGAATCTAATTTTTCTAAAAAGAGCATAACTTTGCAAATCATTAGTTTCTAAAACAAGTTGAAAAGGCCCAATCAATGCATTTCATAACAATCCAAGAAAATGAAATTCTCCGAAGTTGCAAATTGAAATAGCAGCATTAACAGCAGAGCACAGAGAAAAAGGAAATATGTGAATATTAACATATATGAAAATATTATTCGATATTGGTTGACAGAACAATGTCTACACTTCCTTATGAAGCATAGCCATATCCCTATATTTCTAAAAACCAATCAACAAAACTTGACCTGCCTACATATCCCCCCACTGAAACGACCACATCTTCTCAGTAATCACATGAAAACAAAAGCCAATCCTAGTTGCCTCGAGCTCCAAACAAGCAATTCTTCTGCATTGCAATTCATCATTTTCTCTAATAAAAACTGAATACCCCTTTAAAAAGTATTGCAAAGATTGAAATTCCACATCTTGAGAAGCTTTGCTAGAGACTAGGGTCATGCTTTCTCTTTTCCTTTACTCCCTCTATATGTCCATCACTGTTCTGAAGTTCTTATTGGTAAACATGAAATCCATCAGCTCAAGATTCCCAATAGCAATCAAATAAAAAATATAAAAATTGAAAAATAGAAGATAATAATATCAATATAGTAATCGAAAAAAGTAGACTGGTCCTGATCCCTACAGGCCAATACACAGAAGGAACTTTCCATACACCTTTCTTATTCAAAACCAGAAATAGCAAATGATAGGATCTCAATGGTGCTTTTAGAAGATTCACAAAAAGTCAAAACCCAGAAAAGAAAAAGGGTTCTTCAAATGAGAAAAAGAAAAACAAACTTTAAAGACAATATCACTAGCTTAAATTTATGGCTAAAAGCTTGACCAGTCAATCCAAAGAGGAAAAAAGAAACTGAAAGAAAATCACAGAGCATTCATCATTCAACTGTGGAGTCACCAAATTCCTTGAATGATTCTTGAGACCCAAGTGACCAAATCCCTTGAATGATTATTTGGACCCAAACAATAACTGAAACAAGCATTATCTTGAAAGAAAATCAGAGAGAGAAAAGAATACCAATGGTTGGTGAGAGGTCATGAACAGAGTTGGAGATAAAGCTGAGAAGAAGACTACTCTTGCCAACACCAGAATCACCAATCAACAGTATCTTGAAAGAATAATCATAACTACCGTGATTTCCTCCTCTAGAACCAGAACCCATCCTTCTTAATGTATACCCACATTAAAAAAAGAAACAAAAAGAAAATCCGTCTTCTTCTTCTCTCAATCTTCCCTTTTCCAGTCACTCAAAGACTATACCCATATCATTCCCCTTTCACCAGGAACACAAGAACCCAGAAAGAAGATGAGAGAGAGGAAAATGGAAAATGAAAAAACGAAAGAGAAAACAAAAGTGAGGAAATTTCCTGAGATAGTAAGTAAGTAGGGTTGACAGGTGGAGTCTTTGTGACTACACCAAGTCTATTTCTTCTTCTTCCTCCTCCTCTTTTTTTTTTCCCTTTGATTTGTCAGTCACAAATGGCTCAAACTTGAGACAAATGTCTCATTTTGCTGAAGCAATAAACCCTTTTTTTATTTTTATATTTTACTTCTGATTTTTTCAGGATCTGCCATGAATGATTTTGAAAGCTCCACGCGCCTCTTCAGGAGTTCTTGGTGGGGCAGGTTGAATTCTTTAAACTTGAAATGAAGAAAGATAAATTCCCATGCGCCGGATTTTGGCATTTAATGTTTTGTTCGAGATTTGAGTGGTCACCTTGTCGGATTATCATGCTGCTACTTTCAGTCTTCTCTTCTCATCATCCCCTCACTGTAAATATCTTTATAAATTCTCTCTTTTTCATTTCTTTCTATGGTTTACAGCAAATTTTGTTCATTATTATTGCATGCTGTACATTTTGTTTAACGTTACTTACCAGCTAACTTTAATTTCTTGCTTTTTAAGAAAAAATTAATCTTTCTTTTTCATTTTTTCCTATACAAAATTAATTTATTTTAATGTTTAAAATACTATTTTCTGTGCTCAATATTTTATTTAATAATAACATTAATTATTTTAAATCTTAATTTTATATTTATTAATCCTCATTTCCAACTCTATCATGTTTATGCATTATCAACAGATTTTGATCCGTATTATATATATATATATATTATGTTATTGTTTATATAAAAATAAGAATTAATTACGTAAGAGAAAAAAAAATTATTAAAAAAAAGAGTTTGCCGCTTCCGTTACGTACCAACAAAATTGACACGTTCATGATTTATTGGTGGGGAGGTGGGTCCCACAGTGTCGCCATCACGCACGGATATGATTGTTAGATCAACGGCGTGATCTCTGAGTCAACATGTCCACGTGGCAATATATTTGTCTAAACGTTGACACGTAGCATGTGCTGGTCCGGAATCATTGCGTCCTTTATTGACATTCTGGTTTCGTCCTCGGGATTCGTTGAGAGCTGTCGTTTTGACTGACGAAACGAACCGTTTTGGATTTTATATTTATTTTATTTTATTTTTAATTTTGATTTTCAATTAAGAAAAGTTTATATCAGTATATAAATTTATAGGTACGGGATGAATATGTATGCTCCGACATCTGCAGTAAAAATATAAATATAAATATATATATATATTTGGGATATCTGAATTAGGTGAAAAATTTCTTTACCCATCATTTAATTCATAAGTATAACATTTTTCTATATTTGTTAATTAAGAAATCATATAAAATTAATTAAAATAAAATATAATTTAATAATTTAAGATAGTATTCGAGTTATTTACAAACTTACACACCTATTAATTAAATTGTAATTAATTTAATATCAAAATAATTAATCCAAGTAAATTAATAAATAAAATTATAAATTTATTAGTCATATATGAAGTGGTCGAGATGGGGTGGGGTGCAACGTGAATTTATTACATCATACTCGTTTCTTAGTTGTTTTGAGTTTCTGATTTTCTAATGCACATATTTTATAATCAATTTATCGTGAATTTATATGTTGAATATTATACACGTTGAAAATATAAATATTTTTGTTACGTTAATATATTTTTTATGTTTATACTTGTTACACTTTTAAATATGTTGAACTATTATTCAAATCAACAAATGAAAAAATGAACTCGTACACATAATGATTTAGATATACATCGACACCAATGAATAAAAGAATTGTCACTCGATCAAAAAATATCTCGAACTCTTTTTGTATTATTTATCAACGAGTCATCACGAATAATTGGTTTAGAGAAATACACATAAGAAGAATTCGTCGTCAAATACAATATATATATAAAAAAAAAGACATACTTGAAAATTCATATAGAACTTACTGTGAAAGAGTACGAATTAAATATATTATGTTATAATTAGAGGCAAATTATATTATACAGAGCACAAAAAACTCTATCAACAAATGTTATTAAACTCAAAATTAATATGTATAAAATATAATATAATAAAACTAAATAACAAGACACTAAAAAAACTATATAAGACGTATTATTTAAAAAATTAAATTTATTTTTAGATATTTAAATATTTAAATTAATTATTATAAAATATTTTTTGCTCTTTCGATCTCTCTATTTTCAAAAATTATCTACATTAATTTTTACTCGGTAACTATATTAACATTATTAATAATTTTATTAATATTTAATATAGAAAAATATAAAATAAGTTTTTCTAGTACGTATAAAGGAGGAAATGATTTTTTAAAATCAAATTTTAATAAATTTTATATCTCAAATATCACTTAGTAAACTTACTGTCACATATTAAATGTACAGATATATATATATATATGTATAGATGTTGTGTGGTTAAATATTAAGATTCAATTGAAAAGTGGTACAGAGACAGAATTTTGCAGTACTGAACTGGATCTAACCTTTGCATGCTCGCGAGTCAAAGTGCGGGGGTTGGTCAGCCAGAGGTATTTTAACATGTGGAGACGCAGTATCAGCAGTTTGGAAATCACAGTGGCTCAATTCCACATGATCACAGATTAGATTCATGATCCACCGGGACCCACATTACACGTTACTTGTCTTACCGGTAAAGCATCCGATGGCTTGGCTAATCAAATAAGTTGTCAATTCCATTTATTATTTGTGTGTCGATTACTTGTTGATTGGGTTACCAGTTGCAGAACCCATATATATACATACATATATATTTTTAGGAATGGATTAGAGGGAAGTGCATTTTTTTTTGTATGGTGCTATTATGGGGTTAGTAAAGATTTTATTTCTTTCCAAGCCAAAATCTTTATTATTATTATTTTTATACAGTGTTGGATTTTATTGGTAGATAAATATATCATATAAATACGTACATACAATTTTCAACTTATATATATATATAAAATTAAAAAAGCTTTAAAAATATATATTGAAGTACCAAACAAACCCTTGTTAATATGTCGACGCCGAACTCGTTTGGCTTTTATCTTCGTCCTGCAACTCAGGTCTCTGAGGAAAGACCACGAGTTCTATCTTCTTCAACAGAATCTCGAATAGTCCTCTTAAAAATTATATAAAAAGAATTCACAGCACTGAAAATGTCGCAGTAACATTTATTCAGTGTGGCGCAAAACAGTGTCCATCAAAAACAAAAAGAACAAAGAGGATCCAGGTGGTAAAAACCTAGGCAAATCCGAGTCATAATAATAAAATTTTAACCTTTTTAGTTTTATTTTCTTGAAAATCCAAAAAAAAAAAAAAAAAAACCCAGAAATTCCTTGCAATTGAAGTTACCCTTTTCTTCTTTTCGTTGTTTCTTCTCTATCAATCAAAACCCATATACTTTCTTTACTCGATTTCTCTCCTCCCCAAGGAAACCCTAAGTCTCCGTACCCGAGAAATTTCAAACCTTTGCTGTAGAGACCAGCGGGGAGAGTCATGGGTCGTGACACATTGGCACTAACGCCGGCGGCTGTAAAACCTCCGAGCAATACAGCGGCGGCGGGAACGGCACTGGCACCTGGGTTTCGATTTCACCCGACTGACGAGGAACTGGTGAGCTATTACTTGAAGCGAAAGGTTTTGAACAAGCCCGTCCGTTTCAATGCTATCGGGGAAGTCGATATCTACAAGCACGAGCCTTGGGAACTCGCAGGTTCTCTTCCTTATCTATGTCTCTCCATAGATTGTTTTCTCTTTCTGCTTACTGTAAAATTTTTAGGGTTATTTTCTTGTTCTTTTGTTACTCTTTTTCATTAGACAGGGAACTTGGGCTTTAGTTCTCTCTTTTTCTCAATAGACTGACGAAGTGATTCTCTCAGTATATTGTTTCGATTGGGTTTTTCTCCCTGTCTGCTTAAATTTTTCCTTTGTGTTTTGCTGTAGTTAGAGTGCAGAGCTACCTTGCTTTTCATGGGGGGTTTTTTCTGCTTCTGATTTATTTTGAGGTTTTTTTTTTCCGTTATGTTTTCTTTTTAGGGGGGAATATCGATTTTCTTTTTCTTTTAGCCAGTTTTCTTCTCTTAGCGGTTTTATTTTTCTTCTTACTCCTTTTTCAAGCCATATAGTTTCTGGATATAGTCCCTGAGGTTTTAGGTTTTGGCTTTTTGTAAATTGAGTACTGTTTGACCAATTGTTTTTTATGGGTTTTAAGATTATTCAAGGTTGAAGACAAGGGACCAGGAATGGTACTTCTTCATTGCATTGGATAAGAAGTATGGAAATGGGGCAAGAATGAATAGAGCAACCGGGCAAAGGCTACTGGAAGGCAACAGGCAAGGACAGGGAAATCCGTCGGGATTCCCAGCTGATTGGGATGAAGAAGACCCTTGTTTTCCATAGCGGGCGTGCCCCAGATGGGCTCCGAACGAACTGGGTTATGCATGAGTACCGGTTGGTTGAGGATGAATTGGAAAGAAATGGACCTGCACAGGTGTGCCTATAACTAATTATTATGGCTGGTTCTTGTGTGTTAACCTCTTGTTTGGTTGCAGGGAGGAATTCAGTAACTCCAGGCAACTCCTCTCTCTTCATGCAATAAATTTTGATATTATTGTTTTGGTAGTGATAAAAAATTCACTTGATTTTAACTGAGATTTTATATGCCAAGAGCATTTGTCAATTGAAGAACAAAATATTTGTTTTTATGTAGTAGAGTCAGTAGTTTCTGCTTCTTCTGATATGAAGCAACGAATGAAGAGAAAAGAAGAGTCCAACTCCATATTTTATGTATACTGCTGTTATAATGACATTGCAACGATTCTCTATCTTTGAGTTTAATTCTCGTCAACTGGTAACTTAACAATTTGTTTTTTTTTTCTGTAAAAATAATTTAGATATTTAATTCTTTCCCATTCCCAATATTTGTTGTCAAGCAAACAGCAGTCTTGTTTAGTTCTGACAGCTAGAAACTTACGACAAATTTATTTATTTTCTTACTTTTGTTTTGGATGGAGAAGGATGCATACGTGTTATGCAGGGTGTTCCATAAGAATAATATTGGACCACCTAGTGGGAATCGATATGCACCTTTTATTGAGGAGGAATGGGATGATCGTGCAGCAGCTGTGATTCCAGGAGAAGATGCTAGGGATGATCCACCAGCTGGTGATGATGCTAATGGCAGTAATGATGTTGAACAGGTTTGTACACTATGGTTTTAAACTTCTCATAAATACTAATTTGTGTTTCCTTCTTACTCAAACTGTATTTCTTCGTTGTTGTCGTACTTGCTAGAATGGAACTTTTGATTTCTTAAAAGCCTTTTACTGCTTTTTCTTTGGTATGTCAAAAGCCTTCTATGCTTTAACCACAAGTAATGATGATTTGAAACCTTAATAATGTACTTTACCTGCAACAGATTTATTATATTCATCATACATTGATGGTTTTGACCTCGGGAAA
>NW_019014639.1:1369967-1411243 GCF_000150535.2 Carica papaya
CAATCCCGTAGGCGCTGGAAGGGTGGACCCTACTGGCACCGAGCACGACTGAAAGCAAGAGAAGAGAAACATGTATGTATGTATGTATGTATGTATGTATGGGTCTTAAAATGAAATCCTCAAAAATATTTAATCTCAACCAAAGCCTTTCTACAAAAATATAAATCAGACTTAGTAATCAACAGTTACTCTCTTCATGTTACAACCCTATAAATAAAAATAATAGGAAGCTAATTCTAATACAGTTTTAACAAATGGCCAACTACCCCAACATCTTTTTTTCCTTTTCTCTTTCTCTCTCTCTATCTCTCTCTCTCTCTCTTTCTCAAACAAGTTTTTAGGGTTTCTGCTTTCAGAAGAATTCCTATGAAAAGCTCTGCCTCATAAAAATTCCCAGCTTCTTGCGAGCCTCGCTACACAATTTAAACTTCTCACCGAAAATTTTATAGAGTGAGGAGACACAGAAATGTTGCTCAATCAAAAGCCAGGTGAGTTCCAAAGATTCTGAACTACACAAGACAACGGTACTCTGAAAAAAACTAATCCATGGCTCTCTCAGAGGCGTATGCCACCTTCTGCATTATCATTGACTCAGCTTGACGGATTGCTCTCTGTGAACCCGTGATTGTCACTTTCCTGGCAAATCAAAGCAACGAGTCAAAAACAACATTTTTCCCACAACTATCTCTGGGTAAACCATACCACCGACCAAGAGTATCATCTCGCTCTCTACCTGTCATTCGTTCCAGACATGAAATCGCCCCTATCTGAGATTTTTATTCTGGCCCCGCTGACCTGCATCAAATGATGTTCTACCTTAGTGTGCAAGTGGCAAAAATTATTTAATAAATTAAAAAAAAAAAATGAATATATAAAGTAAAAAAAAAAAAAAAGAACTCTTCATAAACCTGACTAATTTCCATAATGTTTCTTCCACCACGACCAACAACCAGACCAATATGCCCATCAGCAACACCAATTGTCACCGAGTTGCTACGATCCTCCTGATGATCATCAGAAGCCTTCTATCAGACAAATCAACAAGCTATCAATACAGAACCTTCATTGATCTTATCTTTTTCGGTTGATCAGTCAAAAAAAGCAACAAATTGTTGAACGGGAAACAAAATACTGTCAGTATCCACTGACATCAGACACAATCAGATTGTTATCAAGTGAAAGCATCATAAAGACATAAATATGAAGTACTTGGCTTTACTTGACAAGTATCAGATATATTCTTCATTAATCATAGCAAATCTAATTCTCTTTAATTCGAGGTAGATCCAATCCAGAAAAAGAAAGAAACAGGTCTTCGACTCAAACAAGTCAGCTGTAAGAAAAATAATCAACAAGATGCATCAACTAAGTAACAAGTGGTGTCTAACTAGCCCATACATGCTCTGCATCAACATCGTTAACTATTCTGCATGATGTCATCAACAATAACGGCACTGGATCTCATATTCTGTTAGAAGCTTAGCAAAAAGAACAATCACAAATTTGTATAGAAATTTCATCTAAATGTACTTTCCAAGGCGGATAAAGCTACTGAAATCATTCTTCTGAGACTAACTAACCACTCCATAAGTTATTCTCCAGCTTTTTGGCAATAAAGGTTGCATCCTTGTTCCCAATTTTATATGCCACATATGTTAGCACTGATATCCCCTAATTTGGTTCTCTTCTTAAAAGGTTTCCCTCGGAGAAGAATTTGATAATGATGGAGCTACCAAGGTATAAAGCCTTGCCTATTTTGCCTCAGATACCAAGAACTTTGGACTGGAACTGAATATAGTTTATAACAGATGGCATAACGAGGTCCTTGGATTGCAAGAACTTCAAAGTTTTCAACTGGAAAGAAAATCAAAGCCCAGTGCTCATCTACTTCGCTTATGTTTTAAGTGCTGCAGAACACAAGTACTCCCATTCTGTTTTACTTTCAACACTTGAATGGAAGGGCCTATTTATCAATATGGTTAGCCATATGGTTAGCTTCTCAGCACTTGTCTATAAGAGTTTGGATTCAAATCTCAAAGGGCCTCTGGGAATTTCAATTCAACCAAGAGAATTAGTAAATCTATACAAAAACCAAGAACAAATATTACGATCTCATCTATATCTGCTTGCTCTAGATCCCACCAGGTAATCCTAGACCTTCAAAACAGAATCAGTAGGCAAAAAATATGACTTACAAATTAGAATATGCATAACATGTATCTTCATATTACCCAAAATAGCAAATGATCTATGCTTGCAAATCAGCTGATAAATAAATTACATCAGGAACACCATTAAGATTCAAGTGTTGTAGAAGTGTATGAACCTTGGGATTCTGAAATTTTCCTCCAGCTCCATTTGGTGCATAGTTCACACTGTTATATGGTGCTGTTGCAGCAGAAGGAAGTACATACGCATACGGAACACCATGAAAACCAGAGAAGAAAACACCTAAAAGTTTGAGTTAATGAGATCTTACTAGATAATAACTTTTGCCATAACATCAGAAAAATTAACTACTATGATACTTCAAAAAAATCTGAATCTTTTTCGTTTTTTTATTAAAAAAAAAAGCTAAGAAACTGAATAATGATTCCTGCAACATTAGAACATGCAATCACTTGTCCTGAATTTCCATAGATATAACCAAATTAGAATACACAGTTTAAAAAATTATCAGTCATAAGATTATCCTATCTTCCCTTCTTTGCGTTAAAGTTTAACTTCAATTTAAAAGTTCAATTACTTTTTTTGAAGAAAAAAATGAGTTCAATTAGCTTTGGCCTAGGAGAGGTCGAATCTATGTCTTTTGGTAGGTTCATTTTTAAAGTTTAATCATGTAATAAATAACCTTAACTTCTTTATAGAAAAAGTTGGAGTTTCACATTCAAAAAGTACATTTTTTTTTGGGATTAGGATCCTATAATTTTTGTTTCCACTTTTTACCTGCATTCTCTCTAAAAGATAAAAACCATCCTTTTTTTTTTTTACATGTATGCTTATGAACTACGTAATATACAAGAAGTTACGATCTTTTTCTTTTTCTTTAATGCCAATTTGCAGTAAATTATAATTTAGTGCTTTGGATACTTAAAAACATTCCTGAAAATGAAACCAAAAGGAAATATGTCAGCACTTCCAGCTCCAACCAACAGTTACTTTAAAATAGGCAGAAAATCCACTAGTCACATCACTTTATGTTTAAACCAATTAAATGCAGCAAAACATGATAATGAACATAATATGCTAGAAAGTTAGCTTTTCCCACTTCATTGTAGAGCCAGCCATTCATAAATTATGATCATAATTTACTCCTTAAAGAACATACAAATAGCAGAAAAAACTTACAAGATGACAAAGTTAGAGTGTTTTATAAACAACATACCTGCATATGAATATGGGGCATGCATAGCCTGTGAGTAATGAGCATCTTCTGTAAGCTTAGACAAAATCAAATATATTGCTCGCATCTGTTCATCTAGAGTGCCTGCCAATGTCACTAGCCTATCACTCAGCCCGTAATAATTATTATCCAGTGGAGATATCTTAATGCCAGCTTGTGAATCTTCAATAAAGGACCTGCATAAGAGCAAATATATGAAAGATGCCTTGAGATTACAAAAGTAAAATGTTCCGACTTCTGGGAATCATTTTTGGGAAAGCCACAGTTAACAGAATCATTTAACAAATATGCTTGTGCATATTCTCAGGTTATTAAAAGCAACCCATAGTGGGCTTGACGGAGAGACTGTTTTCTTTTTCAGATGATCAACTAACTGGTTCTCCTACAGGCCCATGTCTTAAGAGTCCCAAACCAATCCCTCTCCCCACCTCTGCCCATCACCTTTCACCAAAATAAGAAGCAAGAAATTCAGGCGATGAAATATATTTGAACAATCATGCATCTTTTGCTCAACTGTTTGGCAAAGAGGCAATGATTTTTGGCTCCACAGGCTGCTTTTCTTTTGCAAGGATTAGAGATATTTGCTTCTACTTTTTTTTTATCAAGAGTTATCATCTTCGCTCTAAGGGAGATTTAGGGGGTCAGCATTTTACTTAACTTGTAAGATTTGATTGATAACAAACGATTTGATTGATAACAAAAGATTTGATTGAATTGCCGGCAACCTCGTGGTGCCTTTTGTATGCATCAGATATCTTTTTTTCTCAAAAAGAAGTCACTATCCAAACATTTGACTGATACCAAAAGAAAGCAGGGGACAAAGAGAGTCCGTCTATTGAAGTGCACTTGTGGATACTCTCGAAATCATCTAATAAGAGCAGTTTGATTGTACCTTATAAACAAACTATGTATATAAGTAATTACTAGCCTTTCTATGCAGGCAACAAATCGTGTTATATATGCCTTCTAAGTATTGCTTTCATGAATGAATTTATTACAAAATTTTAAGTTGGTATATGTTTTCTTGTACTCATATTTATTTTTATAAAATTATACTATATTATTGTACATAACAGTTTTTCTTTAACAATGAAAGAAAGAAGAAGATATTTGTAAAAATTACATAGGTGGAAAACTTTTAGTATCATATATTTCAGTATAAAATGTGCAATATATGTGTTCATAATAATATTTATTTATTTTTAAATAAAAAGTATAATGTGTATATTAACAAGGTATCAAAACAGAAGTATCGCACATGTACAAAAGATTTACAAATGAGTTAAAGTGTCAATGACATTTACAAAATCATCATCACTACTAATATCATGACCTAATAAAATAGAAACAAAATAGTAAATTCATCTATCCTTTAACCTTTTTAAATTACATTCTTTTCCAACAAAAACTCTAACATTTCTCTCTTTCCAAATGACCCAAAAAACAATTAATGGAATTTGATTAGCAATACATCTTTTATAGCTCAAGCCATCCCGCGCCCAAACAGCCAATGGAATTTAATTAGTTAATAATAATATTTATAACTTTAATATATCTATGTACTCATTTTAGATACAAATTTTACTACTATAAAATATTTTATTCTAGCAGTAACTCATTTTTTATTGAAGTATAAAAATAAAAATACCATATAAATTTTTATTTGTATAAAATAAACATTTTTTGCGAAGTTAAAAAAAGGATACCTAATTAATATAAATTATTATATAAATATTAAGACTGAACCAATTAAACTCATAAGTAATTATTTTAAAAAATAATTAATAAATTTGTAAATAATCCATGCTTGAACTTTGCCTTGAAATTTTAAGACTGATGAATTATTCGGTAATAATAGAAACTAAACAACATTCTATAGGTGGAATAACAAGGGAGCAGTTCTTACTTTATGGTAGCCCCTCCTTTTCCAATTATGCCACCACAAGAGCTATTTGGAACAATGAGCCTCACTTTCGTTCTTGGTTCAATATCATTACCATCTTCACTGTGGAGCTGATAATAATAAAAAATTAAATTAATAATAAAAATAAAAAGAATCCGTGGGGCTAAACCTACATCATAAAGATTACCTCACTCAACAGTTTAGCAAGAACAAGTTCCATTGCTTTGATTACTTCATCAATTGATCCAGATACCATGATAATCCTATCAGTCGTCCCAGGAAAAAATTCATGATTACGTGACAACTGAATACGTGCGCCAGACTGTGACTGGAAATCAGTAATTGTGGAACCACCTTTTCCAATGACAGAACCAGCTGCAGCATTCGATACAAGGAACCTAATATATGTAGGCTTCTCTGCAGAATCTGAAAGCCATGAGAAGATCAATTAGAAGAAACAAAAAAGCAACCATAAGGCACATATCTAATTAGGGTAATCTTCTCTTGATCCAAATAAAATGTATATGTTGTAGGAAGAAGGCCACTAGAGTAACCCAGCAGAAGTCAAAAGAAAACTTGTCCTCAAGTTATACACAGCTTCAAGGTTGACTTGGCCAGCAACTTGTAAGGGGCAGTTTAAATCTTATTTTCTATACAATCATCTGGCCTCAACATTATATTCTCATTCTTATCTTTGGTTTCATTTTTCATCTTTGGGAGAAGTAATGTTAGCTTAATAACATACATAAACTTTTTCTTTCACAAAAACACCTTAGATTTGGAGAAGAGGAAAACAAAATAATAAAAGACTGATTTCATAGATATGGTTTGGCATATTATTCTTGAGTTGTAGTTTTTAGAAACCAACAACCATGTCGATGTCATGCAGTTTACAGTATCAACTGCATATTATCATCATCCTAGCACCTTATAACCTGTCGCTTGAACTTTACAAGTAGCACAAAAAACTTGCTCAAGGTAAAGGAAACAACAAAATGAAGAACTTAGCAAGATCCGTTGACAATGTGCAAAAGAAGGTAAATGTGAATTTTTGTTGCCAAAGCCCTTGCTAATTCCATTTGACCCATATTTCATTGATGTTAGCCATCAAATTAACTTCATCCGAACTTCTTCAGTAAATCTATATCAACTTTTTTCTGTTCGGGTAATTCATTTAACTTTCCAATCCAAAATAAAAAGAAGTCATTCATTTCATGTTCGCACATAAAGGATCCCTCAAACTATTTCCACAAACAACAATTTGAAAATATACATGCACATCAAATAAAAGCACTGAGAAGGTGCTTCCTGTGTATGATTTTCAACACAAAAATTCATAAGATTTTTACTCTATAAAATATTCAACACTGAGCCTTTCTACATAGTCCTAAGAAATCACAAACCCGTAAAGCTGGTAATGACAAAACATTTTCACGAATACCTCGCATTGAGCTTTGTACAAAATTCAAAAAAATAAATCGATTAGCTAAATGAGCTCAGTTAAAGCCTAAAGGAATTCAGTTTGAAAGTTCACAAACACACTCATTAATGTTTGATTCTGGAGTTCCAGCTGGTTTGAGTATGAGCTCGAACTCTCTCTAAAATAGCTAAACTTGAGCCTAAAAGAATATTAGAATCGGAGTTCGATTAGACTTCGAGCTTCAATCAAATTTAAATACTAAGGTAGTCAGTTTGGCTCAATTTGTGGCCACACCAGTGACTCCAGCCCCTCTTGGTTATGATGAAAGCTATGATATTTCTATCAACAACTTAAAAATCAAAATCTCTCAAATATCCAAGATATAGACCAGTAGTTACTGACCTTTTGCATTAATAATATTCAGTATCCATTGTTAATTAAAAATAATTCTGTCAGACTGTTACTCTGTTGCTTCAATTTCAAATAGAAGTGAGCCATGGATCTCAGCACGGACAGGTACCCAAATTGCTTGCTAGGTTGGGAGAATCATTCCATTAAATATCCACTTGAAAAATTATGATGATTCGATATGATGCGAAAAGCAAAATATGACAGCATAATGTGAAAAGAAAAAGACCATTTTCAGAAAAGAAAAGAAAAATATCTCACTCTAACTATCTTGGGCCTTGCAAATGCCAAAGTCCTCAGTTGCATTTTTGTATCTAACTATAATGTGTATTTATGTTAAATTTTCTTTCGCATAAGGAAGAAACAACCTTCATAGCCCAGAAACCAGTACAGAAAACTTATTACAAAATACTCCATCACACCTAAGCTCCCAAGTGATAATCCAGAATTAAGTACAGTCTCATTTCCAATTTTGTTTCATTCTTCCTTACTAATATCAAAGCATAAAATAACCGTTTCACAAAAATTTGCCCTTGTTTGAATGTCCAAGAAGGCAAAAATGTGATTCTACTTTATAACGAGAAGGGGCCCTAGATGTGCAGAGCAACATGTGACGATGCTCAAATCATTGTCTACCACAGTAACTCCCTGTTGAGATCTCGTAAATGGAAAATAGTACAAAATTATATGCAACCTTTCCTGTTTCCTTTCCCATTTTAAGGCATAAATAATCAATGTGAATCACTTATCCCACTTTTTCCCCGCAGTTTACCAACAACAAAGCAAAAGATTGAAGTTAGGGTTCCAATTCAAAGCAAAACCATTAAAAACAAACAACAGGAAAAAAAAATTAAAAAAAAAAAAAGAGGAACGAAACATCAGACCAACAATCGTCATTGATCATCACACAGCCACAAAATTCTTCAAAGAAATTTCACTCAAAAATAGCAACCAAAACAAATCGACCAAACGGAACTGCCATCACTCAACGGAGATAACATCCAGATAGCAGAAGACCAAACAAACAATTAAAAAAGCACAATCACAAGGGAGAGAAAGTAGATCAGATCAACGAACCTGACGCCGGCGATTTCGGCGGCTGAAGAGATCCCTTCTTCGGCGCCTCCGGCGACGACACATAAGACGACTCAGTGGACTCCATTTTCCTTGAGGTACAAAGCGAAACCACCAATCCACAGGTACGCAAACATACACAAATTAGATAAAGATAAAAAAGAATTAGAGAATCGCCATTGCCAAAATAAGAAAGAAACAGAAATTGAACTCCCTAAGCTGAATGTAAAAAGGAATTAGAAATAAAGAAAATTAGTAGCCGCAGTACTCTGTTTGTTATCTGAGAAAATAGAGAGAAATGAGGAGGAGGATGAGGAGGACGAGGACTGATCGCTCGGGAGAGTTGGCTTCTTTGTTGATGAAGGTGTGAGCTGGAGGAGTTGGGTTTTTTTGGTCTTCGCCTGCCTCGCTATCTATCCATAATATTTTCTGGGTTTGTTGGTTTTGTTTAGCCGTGAAAACCGCCTCTTTGTATTTTATTTTTTTGAAAAATAATAATAATTAGTAATTATGGGCCAGAAATTTGAATTCTCAAGCCCATGGGCCGACTGCTTCCCGGCCCATCATGACCCGGACTCGGATTTTTTTTTTTTTTTATTATTCCAAACTGTGGATTTTGAATTTTTATATTTATATACATGTTAGGAAATGATTTTTTAAAAAAAAAAACACCAAATTTCTGTCAAAAAATTATTGTTAAAATTATAGTATTATATTTAAAAATTATGAATTTAAAATTTACCAAAAACATAAAATTTATTATTTTATTAATATAAAATAAATTAATTATTATTAATTTATAATATTTAATTTAATAAAATTAACGCCTTAAATTATTAATGTATTTGTGATATTATTATCATGATAAATTTTAATAAATTTATTATATTTTTATATAAAAATAATATTTTATAATAATTAAATTTTGTTAATTATAACCTAGATTTGATTAGGATATAAGCTATCATATTCAGATTTAAGTAGTCATATTCAGATTTAAGTAGTGGGTAAGAATCACGACTATAAGAATATCGATTCAGGCTGATCTTTGAATTCTTAGCTTTATAAAAAAAATAATAATTTATTTTTGCAGTCATATACTTTTTTTTTTTTGTTAATAATACAAACCCACTTTTTATATATTATAATATAATTTTTTTACTTTATTTAATTTTGTAAATATATGTATGTATGTATTGAATTATGTTGGATTTACACTGTTGATCGATCTGGAAATTAGAGGAGGCTAAGATAGCTTTAAAAGGTCTTGTAATAGATTATAAAAAATTACCTAATGTTAAAATAATTACTATTTTTATTATAAAAATAACAAAAAAAATCTCTATATTAGATTCTCGATGATAATAAAAATTTGCATGCATCTTTTAATTAAAATTATAGCTATAGAATTTTTACAATTTTCTAAAATTATTTCGATATATAAAAAAACCCTAACGGTTAAAACTTTATTGCGAATATTTATAAATTGTCAAAATTATACACGAGCATTATTAGAACTTTCAATTTGAATTCAAACGTAAATCCCTCACAAGATGTGTTTAATGCGCACATGTTTACAAACCGAAAAAGAAAGGTTAATCCAGTCCGACCGATTCTTGTTCAAAATGAGTTATATGCAGGAATGAAGAAACAACAATCGTATGCAGAACTGGATTTTGTTTAAAATCGTTTTTAAATGATCTTGAAAGAGATAGACAACAATCGCAATGCAAAACAGAGTGAGATCTGCACAACAAAGTAAGAAATCCAAAAGCAAAACTAAACAACAAAATTGAGATGCTGCCGATTAAGAATAATTTCTTCCAAAACGAAATCACTGGAAAAACAGAGATAAGAGGAAGAGTGTAGGCATCATAGCGAGCCAAGAGCCGATTAATACAAGGAGCAATGGCTTTCTGAGATGCCGCGTTGGTGTGAAATCCTCATTTTTCATTTGCTCTTCAGACACGAATACAGATACGGCCGTTCTCTGCTGCGTCTTTGAAGAACTGAGGATCTGGTTTAGGCGAGGGTTTTCACTTTACCTATTTATAGTTCCTGAAATCTGATTTCGGACCCTAATTTTAGGCCCCTTTCGAGAGTTAGAAGGCATAAAGCCCTTTTCGGGCCTGGACTCGGGTACGCCAGTTTTTTTTTTTTTTTACCGTTACTATTGACAGTCCCTTCTGATTTACTTATTTAAATTTAAATTTTATTATTATTTTTAATTAAAAATTTAAATTCAGATATAATTATTTATTATTTTTTAAATAAAATTATCAAATTTTAAATTCTTAATTTATAACTTTATATTATAACTTTTAACAATAAATTTTTTCCTTTATATATTTGGAAAATTAGATGAATATAAAGATATAAAGTAAAAATCTATATACAAACACATATAAAAATAAATACAATCTGGAAACTAAGCTGAGAAAAAAAAATAATAATGGGCTTACTATAATCCTACAATTTAATTTAATGGGTTACCTAAAAATCCAACTATAATCATATTATTTTGGCACCTTTGGATTTAAAATAAATTTATCAGATAACTTTGAGAAGAAAATAAAATAAATAAAAGCTGAACCAAACACTTCGTTTTATGTTAATACATGTTCTAGGGTTTAATTCATACAACGTTTTCGAAAATGAAAAACCAAATTAATCTCTAATTTCTCTAATCTTAATAATGTAATTACAACATAAATTTTTTTTTTTTTTTTTTTTTCTCTTTTAACTCTTTTGACATTCCAAAATTTTCATCTCAGAAGAAAACCAAAACATCTACCCAGGAGAAATATATTTCCTCCTGACTAAAAATAAGCAGAAGCATTTCAAAGAATGCATCATCTATCCACCAGGCTTTTCCTCAGTTTTCATTCAAAGCTTTCATCAAATATAATCTGCTGAAGTTCTGCCCAGCAACCCTGCAAAATAGATGCACAGAGACGGATGTCAAACAATTGAGATTACGGACGCGTGGCAAAAGAAACAGCGGGTCTTTATTTCCCAACAGATTATTTGGCAGATCAGACACCACGCTTGTCATTGTCCGTTCAGACGATGACTCGACTCATTCTGAGAACCTTAAGAGGTGGTGTAGTTCAAATTCATGATTTGAAGTCCAAGTCCCTTAGGTCAAAAGGAAGGACAATCTTTATCTTGAAACAAGAAGATTAAAGCAGAAGGATTTGTCTTATTGGTAATTAAAGGTTCAGTGCATGCAGTGCTGTCATAAGCACTCCGAACGTAAAAGCATTTTTTTTGTGTGAATTGGGCAAAATCCAATCTCACTCATTCAGAAAGATGAGAAAAAGGAACCCTTCCTCCTCCCCCCCCCCCCCCACAGAGTTTATCATAGAAATAGCAGTTATGAAACATAAAAGCTAATAAGCTAATGTCAAAACTGGGACAAGGATGAAAAATTATAGGGTTTGAGAATCTGTTATTTATATTAGGATTTTGCTAATCTTTTTTTTTTCTTTTTGAAATAAAGAGAGGATTTTGCTGCTCTAAAAAGATTAAAAAAGTTCAGCAGAGCTTTAAATCCAATACTCCTTTGTAAACCATATCCAATCATA
Organism: Carica papaya; assembly: GCF_000150535.2. The sequence goes on from NW_019014639.1 coordinate 1,381,763, forward strand.
GTCATCCAAAATTATTAAAACTACCAAGCTAGACTCATGAATACTGGTTAAAGAAAACTACTATAATGACTTATATAAAGCTATAGTTGAGAAATTAGTAGGGACAAAAGATAACAAGAGAACAATATATTAAAGCTAAGGGGTACTATACCAAATGAATCAAAACAGAAATTTGTAGTTTTAATATGTAAGAAATTGGCGTTTCACACCAAAAAATCTGTTGGCTTTAGCGATTCTTTTTGTGTGCAATGGAAAAATCTGTTAAAAATGTTAGAAATACTATCATGCCTTAGAACAAAAAGAAAATATGTTAACTTTTTGGTTTGAAGCACCAAATTGGTGCATGTTAAAAAAAACAAACTTCCATTTGGTTCTATTAAGTTATCAGACATCAATTCATACATTTAATAAAATACAGAGGATTCCTAGACAATACCCCTAATAAAGGAGGACCGTATCCAATAATTTTTTTTGCCAAACTATTTGGGAGCTCTGTCATGAGAGAGAAGGGGCTAGAGAGAAAGACCAACATAAAATCAAGCCATCCAAACATTTCAGAACATATGCCTTTAATAAAGAAACTTATTTCAGATGCTTAAATGCAGTCTTTTTTTTTTTCTGCAAAGTACTCTACAACCAATCAATTTTACAAGTTCAGCGAAGTGAAGTGTCAGAGAAATAAAAATTTGAGATAAAGAGACTAGATGTAGTATCAATGCTATAAAATTTTCAAGCAAAGGAACAGAGAAAGAAAAGACAAAGACCACTTAGATAACAACTTCATATCAGTGTAAGAAAACTAGACGAAGAACAGCTAAGATATTGTGACCAATAACTCTTTGCTAAGGGAACAGAATCAAAAAAGAAATGAAAGGACCCAAGAAGCAGACAATATAATCCACATCAAGTATCTGCATGGAGTAAAAAAACATTGAAATTCTCAAATTGCAACACATATTTCCTTGTGATTTTTGTTGCCCTTTCTTGCAGAGGGGAAATAGGCTCAATCAACAAATCAAAAAATAAAAAATCTCAGCCAGTCACATAGATCTGATGATACATACCCATTGATTTGGTTGCAGAAGTTTGAAATTTGATTTGTTATAAGAAAGCTCTCTAGCCGTGATGGCTCAGCAATTGGCTTAAATATAGGATTTGAAGGATCCTCCTCTGGTAAAGGTTCTTCTCCAGCCGCTTTACGTGCCATGTTTTCTGTCCTATGAAAATATAAAAAAACTGATTCAATAAGCTTCTTACAAGCTTCAAAACTTGCATCCAGAAAAAGCTTCCCACTGAAGTATCAAAAGCAATTACTAGTCCAAAATTTTCAACAAAAAGCTAATAATTCTCCAACAGCACAAATTGTTGTTGGTGTTAATTGGAGATACTCAAGATTATAAAAAGCAGTAAGTTCTTTTTTATAAAACATCAACAAAGTTGGAACCACCAAAAAAGGATAGTTGGTTTTGAGACTTAATGATGGAGATTCCAGCAGCCCAATTAACCAGATTAATTCTGAATCTTTTCCACCCTTAGTCAATCCTTCGCATCAGTTGAACAACTTTTACTTGTGATCTTCGTACTTCCTTGAAAAAGTAAGCTAGGGTTCCACATGGTTTGTTAGTAGCTTCCAAGACTAAGATAGTGATAGCTAGCAGAAGGGAAAATTGAACAAGCACATTACAGAACAGGTAGTTTATTCAAATCCCTGAACCCCTTTTCTTTCATTCTTTTGCTCCCATGAATACTTAAAAGTGTTGAACCTGAACTCAGGGTAGAAAGGATTTCTATCACTAAGTTGTCCATGCAAGTAGAAATCTTTAGTCTATGATCTCCAATTTGAAATTAAAGTTCTCCATTCCAAAACATCCAAAAAATTCCCCAAAAGATACAAATTAATCCCACCAACTACCTTCTTTTCTGAAGCCATGCTTGCTGTTGAGCTTGCTGACGTGACAGGTTCCGGTAGTAAAATTGAAACTGAAAAATGAAAGCAGCTCTGTTTTATTTTTGTCTTAAAAAAGCCCAAGTATACTATATGCTATTAACAAAGGGAGCCGGCAGCAAACCTTCTGCTGTTCCATAGACAAATCATCCATACATTCAATCAAAAATTCCATATTGCTCTCCATAAATGGGTTGGCTGATAATTGCAGGCGATCATAATCACACTAAAACAGTTACACAAAAAAGAACGTAATTAAATCAATGGCATACACTTCAAAAAAAAAAAAATCAATGGTATACACCAGCGCCAAGTGAAATCTAACCGTAAAACTGAATGCCCTACCTGTGTGACTGGTGAATCGGCTTCCAGTTCTGTCATAAAAGCGCTGATCAGAGCAGAATTCGAGACTTTGATCTGTCAAGTACAAAGTACAATATATACGAAAGGAGATTAGCAAGACACTTTAACTTATCTTTGTCAAATCCTTACATAAAAAACCTAAAAAAGACAATCTTCTATGATGCTATTGGAAAAAAGCTCAAATCTCCAATCTAGATACAAATTTGCCCATGAATTCAATAAAATATTGATTCTTTTAGAGGAATAATGATAGGAAACAGGACAAAATGATAATCATAACATTGCTAATAGGCCATAATAATTAAAAGTTCCAGAAGCTTACAGGAATCTCCTCAAAAATATCTACCCATGCCAAGTTTTTCTCCCTCAACCTGTTCAAGAAAGAGACATTTAGGAAAAGATGAATGAAATATCTTCTTATGACAGAAATTGTGGTCAATAAGTAATCATACTTCTCCCCAGTGAAACTGTTATTCCGGTAAAGATCCATGAAAGAATCAGAGAGCTTCAAAGCCTTCAGAGCTAAAACACCTTGACCAGACCTTGAAGGATCATAAATGATACACACACACCTTCTGATATTCTCCTGTAATCATCCATAATTACAGATCACCAAAGACAACAATGGAACATCCTCAATTTTAAACATAAAGGGCAGTTTATAGGAGAAACAAAACTGCATAATAGATATCCAAGTTTTTTCATTTGCCAAGTACATACATGCACTCTAACTAAAGGGTTATTATCCCAACAGAATAAAATCATGGCATTACTAATCAAGGTATGCTTCGATAAGAAAAGTAAACATTGGCAAACCCTATTCATATCATATATGAAACCAGGTTTGATAATACCAGATATTCCACTTTCATTTACATCAGGCATGAGCAGAGAGCAATTGCCATACGTATGCGTGAGGTATGGTACATGACAACTAACAACAAGGATCCAAGTGTAATTTCCAGCCAACATGACAACCACGGACACAAAAACCGGTGGTACAAAACTACTAATCTGGCTTGCCAAATGAAAGATGACACCTGCTGCAGGACCTTTGGCACGGCCGTGAACCTACTGCTTTGTGGACAAATTTAAACTATTGTACACCACAAAGCGAAAGTGGAAGTGGGAGGCAAAGGCACTAATACTGGAACAATGATTTTAGGACTCATATTCTGTTATGTTGATCATGAAGGGAAAAAAAAATCTACCTGATAATTCATAAAGGTCTCAATCAATTCAACTGTCTGATAAGAACCCAAAATTGTTGACTGGTACCTGAAAAACATCTCAATAATGTCATCAGAAGGGAGAGAACCTAAAAGAGCTTAGGCTAGGCTTCAGCCAATATAATAAAGAATAAAGGCCTCACTTAAAGACATATATGAACAAATAAAAAAATATTTAACTAAATATCTTACTGTTATGAAAGAATTCAGTCTTCTACAAATTACCAGAGAGACAAAATTGCTTAATAATATATAAAAGGATATATACACAATCCACTAAAATTATGAAAACAGAAGAATGTTTCATGCATACTCCATTTCACAGCCGATTCCAGCCAAGTTCATCAAATTATAGGTTCACTGCCATAATTTCATTTATGATAGTGTTTATGATAAGAAGTCCCACAAACCACATATATTTACTTCATATAAATAGCAGCTGACCTGGGAGAAACTAAAGATAGAGAAAATCATATGCCCTCTCATATTGAAATGCTATAAAAGCCATCCAGCCACATCTTATGGGACTAATTTCTTTGCACTAGACGATATGGTAAAGAAAAAAACTAGCACACAAATCCCATGATTTCTTTTACGTCTTTAATAATAGTATCAGAAACTAAGAAATGAAACTTACCATCCAACGGTGTTATTATCAACATTAACCTCCCTCAAGCATCTCATCATTTCAAGTTGATAGTTAGCCCCATCTGCTTCAATCTCCTCATCTTCATCTCTGATCTGAATTGGTTTTATTTTTCACATTAACATTGAAGTAATCATTTAAGAAAAAAACTAATGAATTACTTAAGCATCTCAAGAGCGAAAAATAAACTTTTCTTACCGGGAAAGGGAAACAGTTAGTAACTTCAAGAACACTACCAACATCTAGACCAAGAAGCTGTCCTGTGACTAGTGCTGGAGCAAACTCCTTGCAGTGTTTGATTATCTTCAATATAACCTATTTAACAAAAGATGTAACAAGCAGAAAATCTAAACAAACTCGCAGCAAATATTATCCTATTTTTGATAAATTTTTTTAAAACCGTTCGTCTCGTGTGAATTTGACCAGTTTTACCAGAAAATGCATACACAATAAGGAAACTGCAGTATAACTGCTAAAATAACATTACGTAAATGGACAAAACAACAATTTCTTGCGAACTCGCTCCCTTCCACAGAAAAAATATTGGTACCAGTAATTATATTTACCGTTTAGTGACAAATTGGTTTGTTAATCGAAAGGAAAGAAACATAATCTAATAAAGAGAAATTCTGAGAAAGACAAGAGAAGGAAAAAGATTACCAGTCCCTCGATCTGAACAACTCTGAGCGGAGGAGCGACCTCCTCTGTAGCTGCCACCTGAAGGAAGGACCTGGCCACTGCAGGAAATCACAAAGAAAACCGAAATACGAAATCAGAATAATCCCTTCAAAAAGATCCTACGAAAAAATAGAAGGAAAAAAAAGTGAGTGTAGGTACTGTTTGCCATTGTTGAAGGTTAGAACTTCTGCTGCGATGTGCTTGGAAAACCCTAGTTGCGTCGCAGGAGAAGCTGAACCTGAAAAGCTCTTCGATAAGCCGAGTTAATTTTGTTCCCTGTCAGCGTGGCAAAATAGTCTTTTTGGAAAATAACAATTTAATCTCTTCTCTTTTATTTATCTTTTATATATATATATATATATATTACATTATATGTTATCAGCTAACTAACGTCAACATAGTTTCTGATAAAATACTATTATTTATATATTACTATAATTTTTATTAATAAGATTTCTGATCAAGATTGTTTAATACAATATATAATTATATATTAAAAAAAAAATAATAATTTTAATTATTATGATTGACTTTTCAGTTTAAATTTTAAGGGCACTATAAAATGTCAAATTGAATAGTTTTATATATTTATAATTAATTTTACTTTCTACATATGATTATTTAATACTTTATGAATTAAAATAAAATTTGAATTCTTTATTTTTTTTAATAATAAAAAATTTCATTTCGTTTCTCACTTATAGTTTCGCTTCTTCCTTATTATATAAATTAAAATTTTTAATTTATTTTTACTTTTTAAAAATGCATAATTACTTGTTTGTGTTATTATTTTGTATTATTTTATACGTCAGAAAACTTTGGGTAGACGTAAAATCATATATTGCTTATCCAAATAAATTGTTAGTTTTAAAAACAGTATATCCAGTTGTGATTATAATCGTACATCAATTAGTTCGATAATTTACCTCATATATATATATATATATTAACTTTTGTAATTGTATGGAATTGGATTTATCCATTTTAAATTGTGTTAACCTTACTCGTACACTAAAACTAGTCTATAAGAATGGAGTTAATTCAAATATGAAAAATACAATTCAATTCTAATACATCAAGGATGGTCTAGTGATTAGATCAAAAATAAATAACAAAAAAGTTAAAAGCAAGAAAGAAATATATCACACCACTAAGAAACCCATAGTTCAAAAGAAAGAAATAAGTTGTACATCTACTTATACTGTAAATAAACAGACATATTATTGTATCTCACAGCAAGAAATTATTGTATATAACAGATATATCGCAATAGGATCATATTTTTATTAATAGTTTGCCAGAAACCTGAATTGACAAAATAAATTTATAATTTGAGATTTTTATTAAGCCATTAGAAGAAATATAATAAAAAAAAAATACCCATTATAAGGAATAATTTCTCCAATGGCAGTCAGTGGATGTAGTTCCACAACCAAAACCTATATTCAAAGTCATGACATTTGATACACAGATAAACTAAATATCAAACACAAAATGTATAAGTATGGTTTTCTTCTATATATTTAAAATAATGGTACATTTCATCAAAATAATAATAACAACAACAATGGTATATTACCACACCCCAAGTATCTATTTAAGGTATGGTCCAGGAGCTTTAATCTTTTTCCCTGGTTCTGACTCTTCTGAAATCATATCCCAACTCAGGACTGATATTTTCATTAATCAAATATTTTGCCTATTATCTCTAAATCAAATATAAAAGTCTTGAGTAAAAGAGAACTTCAGATCAAAAGAGGGAGGAAAATGAAAGGTCATTTTAGACACATAAAGAATTGCGGATTTGGAATCCGAATATCGAGATGTCGTTCCTCTCTAGTAATTAAACTCTTAACACCCCAGTAAATTTTTTGCCGCGTTGTTAATATTACTAGCGTCGCAAAAATGCATCAAGAGATTGATTACTGGAAAACAGGCATAAACTCATGCAGTTTCAGTATAGTCAAGGTGGAAAACTTCATACCTGGGCAACAAGGAGTTCATTCCATGTATCTGGAATACCGGGCAAGCACCAATGTAAACAGTCATTTACAATCTCAGTTGGGTTAGGTACCTTATAAGCCTTTACTGGCTTGGACGGCCTAGGCTTGTAACCAGATATATGACCCTCATCTCTCAGCTCCGATAGAGAGGTTATATCCAAAATCTTTATCCTTGTACCCTTAACAGCACCTTCAACAGTTTTGTCACTTGATCCGTCTTCGTTGACTTCATTCCCTCCAGTCAATGGAACGGTATTATTACAGTTACCTCCAGTATTCCAGTCCCCATTTCGGAAGTGTCGTGGTGAAATGGTTCTGAAAAAAGCTTTAAGTCGGGGATACAAGGGAAGCTGCGAGTCAACCCACCTGATAATACTGTAAACAGTGAAATTTTTAGCATTCCTAATATCAGCAAGTTCAGGGTCTTCATTTGGTTTTCCGTTCACATGCATCACCCATCGGTTTGCCTCAAGCTTTCCTCTGTTCCAATGATGTCCTGTATTAAGAACTAACACATCAAACTGATGGATGTATTGTCTCAGAAAAGCTGGAGGACGGTCCAAATGCATGGCAATATCAAAAGTTGAGTCTGTAGCATTAAGAGGCACTAAGTCAGAGAGGCTGGCAGACCAGTAATACAAGATGGTGGTATTGGTACTTGGGAATCTGTACGCCCATCCATCTGGTCGAATGGCTCCTCGAGGTTTCACAAGACCATATTTCCATCCAACATTTTCGATTTCTGGGCTCTCTTCTCCACCAGTAGTCATACACATTAATGATTGAAACTGTTGCCTCCCAAGTGAATCTCCTATAAATGCAATTGTCCTATCCTGCATTCTGCAATATAGATAGGGTAAGAGAACAAAACTAGAAACCTTCTATTTCATGCATAATGTTGCATTAAAAAGTTTACAGTCATTACTTCTGAAAATATACAACATGAAACTGAGCAAATTTCGGTTGCAATGTGGAAGAAAATTGATTGAGGGGTACTGCAGAAAGGAATGTATGCAAAACATGTATTGCAAATTTCAGTTGCAATGTGGAAGAAAATTGATTGAGGGGTACTGCAGAAAGAAATGTATGCAAAAGAAGTATAGTGTTCCCTGTCTCATTCACTGACATAAAACTTAATACCAGATAAATATTAATAGGAAGAACAAGTACAAAACAACCCAGGAGCATACCTTCTCAAGAAGCTAGACCGCTCAAACTCTGGCATTTTACAATCTTTTGGCTGCCAACGATAACCTTCATAGGAGAAATCTGTTCGTTCCATCAATCTACACGCCCACATTGCAGATAACCACTGTTTACAGCCAGACCCAGGATACAATGGTCGTCGGCTGTCTGCTACCCATTTACCCTTTGCATAATTACAGACTGGAGGCGAAGAACTAGAAACTCTTAGGAAAATGTTAGGCATTGCTGGAAGCTTTTAGTAGAACAAAAAGAAGACAAAAATAGAAGCGAAGAAGAAGGAAGAATGATCATAGGATGATATCCATGCATAACCCTTATAACTTTATCAATGAGAATTTCACAGAACCTAGAAATTTAAAGTATACAAGCATAACGAGCGCCAAGAAAAATAAGACTGATCTAAAAGAATTGTGTGATTAAATACTTCGCTAAAGCACAACTTTTTTTTTTTTCCTGAATAGAACAATATAATAACATATTCACGAGCACCAATGGAGTGCAAAACTTCCCTCCTTTTGTCCAATAAAGTTCCTGCAATGCTCCCAGTAACCATCCGATTTATCACCTCAAAAGGTGATGGTCGACCTGAACCCTCTCCCATCTTCAGGTCACCTGTACACCTTCTTCTCTCTTCCCAGGGTACCCGGCATCAAAGGATTTGTTTACGGTGACCAGAAACCTTCTGGTTTGTGAAAGCATCATGTCCCCCCCTCCCCTTGCCAAAGGTTGCAAGGAGGAATTATTAAGAATATTAAGCTTGTTAAAGAAATGTATAACCAAGGAGTTTATCGATTATTGAGCAAATCTATTCAGTTTCTACAAATGGTTAGTAGTTTCTATATTTACTTACTAATAATTTATTTTTCCTCATAAAAAGGGCACTAATAGAAAGAGAAAAAAATACAATGCCAAAGAGAAAGCCTTAGGTAAGCTCTGGAAAAATCAGGAAAGTGAAGAGAAGGAAGGTTCTTCGGGACAAGAGAGCAACCAATTCTTTGCACCTTTGCAAAGTTAAGAAACCCCCCAATCTTCCCCCCAACTCAAATTCTTTGCACTTTTGCAAAGTGAACAAAGACTCCCCTTCTCCTCTCCTTTCCCCAAGACCCCCCCCAACCCTCCCCCCCCCCCCCCCCTTGAAACCCAACGCACACACATGAAGACCAGAAAAAAAAAGAAAATATTAGCCCAAGCCTGTAGAGAAGCAAAAAAAATATAAATGTCAAATAATTTATATTTTGTTAGCTGCTTTATTCGCCTAATTTAGTTATATGATTGGTGCCTATATGAAGGGTCTAGCATACTATTTATTGTTCATGTCTATAATGGTTATTTTATAAGATTGACTTCTTCAATTTCTGCCTAGGTTAAGGTTCAAGCTCTCCTTTAATGTCTCTCTATGTTAAGGATAAACAAACAATTTTGGTTTCAGAGAAGAGAAATTACAACAGAGCAGCAGCGCAAGAAGCCTTTGAGGAGATGATGCTACCTTCTTGCTTGGAAGGGGATATCTTTTCTTTTATTTTGTCTGTTGCCATTGAACTGGGACGATCCAAAGTATAACCTTTTGGGCCCAAAGGCTCTGATGAATAATTTGTGCCCCCAAGACTAGATTCTGAAGCATAATTGAAAACACTGAATCAGAAAGCTTGAAAGATCTAGCTTACAACCAAGAAGGTATTGAAATGGAAATGACAATGATACTCATAAAATCTGAGACGTTTTCTTTTAATCTGAACAATAGACTTGGTTTCATTGTAGATTATAAAATGATAGCCAGACCACATTATATGGATCCGAGGAGTACAACTACAAAAGGTCCATGGAGAATATTCAGTTACACATAAACTAGGACATAGAAAAGGAAAATATATATACACACACACACACAGGTATCTTCGGCTGACTTATCTAGAATTAGAATATCCTTTTGCTTTTCTTAATTTTCCTGAAATCAAAGACAAGGAACATCCTGAATGAGCAGACACATGTACGCATATGATCTTCTGGCAAAATCTAAAGATAACGGAGTCTTACCTATTTGTCAGTTCCCCTTCCCAGAACTTAATGAACCATTTTGCTTGCTACAATATTAGATGCTTACATAGTTTACTAAACATAAAGAAAATGATACTGAAGAGAAGTCCTGATCATGGAGCATCTGTTCATCTCTAAAATTTAGATGTAAGAATATTCTTCTTTTTAGCTAGAGAAGACCAGACCAATTAAACATGACATGCATAATGGTAATCAGTGCATATATCCAAGTCCATGTATTCCATCTCATGCTTAATAATACATGTGCACTTCACGTGTTTTCCAACAATAACATTCAATAGGAATAAGGGTGATTGAATCATTATGATAGTAACAAAAATAAAAGAATTGAGAAGAAAAAAAAGAAGGATTTGAGGCTTTAATGTGAATTACTTGTCTGTGTACATAACACACATATTACAAGTATTGACTGGAAAACGAACCTGAAAAAGGCATGAAAAACTGATGCTTGACTGACAACAGAGTAGTCCGAAAAGGATTCTTTTCCCACGTCCAAAGTAATACAATTGTAAAAACAAATGTAACTAGAACAAGTGAAAGATAATTCCATCTAAAGATTCGATGCCTTCCTACTACCATCTTCCTATGCACAAGGAAAGACAATACTTCACCTTCGCTCTTCAGTCAAGCGGAAAATGAAGTTTTTCTTCACTGAAGTTAAAGAATTTCAGCAAAAATCCATTGTGTGCTTCCAATAGTGTCATTGCCACTCTGGACACTTAGCTGTATGAACAAATATAAGGTCAGAGAACATGGAACAGAAAGGAAGAAACTACAAAGTTCAAGCAGCACGTAACAATAAGCTAACTCGCCAAATAACCTTTATAATAATAATAATAAAAAAAAAGAAATGCCTTTATTTTAGGTTAACTGTATGTGTTCCTATCAACAAAAGAAAAAAGGAAAAAGAAAAATTCAATCTGACCTCAAGTAACTTTAACTGATGCACTAAGGGTTTTCATTTTCTTCTTTAATAAGAAAAACAAATAATTCATTTTTGCAAACTGCATTAGCGAAGCTGCCTGGGTTTTCTTATTGACATATTAATGTGATTGTAAATAAGTGCCATACCATTTTTCTCTCTTAGCTTTTCGTTGCAATTGCAAGAAAAAAAAATGAATACTTGTGTAAAACCCTTTGCATACCTGCTGGTGCCAAAAGCTAAAAAGTCATTAGAACATGAGAATTCTAGAAGACAACGAACTCTCACATGAATTTGACCAGAAAATTACTGAAGATAGAAAAATTAGCAAGGAAATGGAAGTAGTAATGTTCAATGCTCCTCAGACTCGTACAGCTTGCTTGGTGAACTAAAAACAGTTAAAACATATTATTATTTTATATGATGTAATCAATTGAACGGAGTAATGCCTTATAGTATCTTCCTTTAGTAACAGCTCCCACCAGTTTCATGACATTTTTTCTAAAAGATATCAGTTAGGAAATTAATTAACAAGTTTGAAATTTTAATTATTAAGATAAGAATACAAATTCGATAGGCAGGAATTGACACCTAACTAAGACATTCAAATCTCAAAAAGAAATTTGGAAAATAAATTTAAGAAGTGTAAATTTATGTACTTTGAGCTTATAGATCCTGAACTTTTTGATTCCTTCAAAATAAGTTACCGTCCAATTATGATAAGACGCACCTGAAAATCGTCCTTTTTATAGAAAAAAAAAATCTATTATATAGGGTGAAGATAGAGAAAATTAATTTGTTATGCAATATCCTAATACCTCCTGGACCTTGTCATTTTCTCCTGAAAATCTTCTCACATGCTTGGCACATTAAGATCACCGTGAGAGAGAAAAAAGTTACCCTCCGTTGTCCATATTTTGCTCTTTCACCAGCACCCAATTTTGATTCCCAGACTTCACTCCCTCATATTCTATCCAATCCAACCTAAAATAATTTAACTCCCTTGCTCCATCTCGTTACTTAATTCCCTCTATCGATCTTCCAAACAGACTCTATGTCTCTATCATCTCTCTCTTAGCTACAAGCTTACTCTTGCAACACATGCAGAGACCTTCACAAAACCGCAAATAGTTGCCCCATATAAAGCTTTTCTACTAATTTCTCCCCAAGTGCGGAACATCAAAATCACTATTTGCATCTTTGAATGCTATCATTTGGCGTGATACGCAAATCAAACTCAACTATCACCGAGTTACTTCCATTTCAAAACTCATAAGAGATCTATCGGAAGATCCTCCGGTTTTGCAAGCAATTATAATTTAGCAATTTTATTTAAACACTAATTTCTTAGCAACAATCTTATCTGACCTCAAATGTATATGGCTAAATTGACCGCATTAAAATGGTCGTATTATTATCCATTCTCTGCAGATTTGAAAATTCTTGAGATTGCAGCATCATGATGACTGCATTTTATCGAATATGTTGTTATATATAAATCTAATAACGAAATCAAAGTATAAGTGTCTTAGTTGTTTTTCTCTTTCCTTTGCCCTTCCCCTCCGATTTTCTCGGAACCAAGCAGGAGCAGGAAGAGAAAGCTTGAAAAAAAAAAACAACAAAAAATATACAAGTGCTTACCAGAGAAATCGTGACAATAGAGAAAGAGTGCTTACACGACGAAAACAAGAACAAACCTGTACAAGCTGCAGTCGCGCAGGGGGAGACCCCGGAGATAGAACTTCGCGCGTGAGAGAACTTCGACGGAGAATATAAGTCTTCAAGAGAGAGACAGCCGGGATATGTCGTGCAGATGACAATTTGCCTTCGCCTGAGAAAGACGAACTCCGAGAAAATGATAAGAGAAAACGGTGAGAGGAGAGAGTGAAGGCTGGGAGTCAAAGTAGGGAAGAGAGAGAGCTGGAAAAAACCAGAGAGGGTAATTTATATAATATCTCAAAAAATTGTAGGTAAATCTCTGAGCTCAAAAAATTGTAGGTAAATCTCTGAGCTGATTGCTAACAAATCATAATATTAGAAACATAAGTAATTTGAATAAATCTTAGTAGTACATTTTAAAGTCACAAATTCAATTATGACTAGACTTTGTTATTTAATATTTAGATAAATAAATATTTATATTATTTTAAATTATTCAAAATATATATATATAATTTTTTATTAGAGCCGTTGAAAAGTTGCGATGATAAATTAGTAGAAGTCGAGCCAGATGGGCTCTAGAGGCAGGAGATATCGGCTTAAGTTAGCAGATACCGCCTACGTGGACTTCCGTGAGCCGGTAGTGCCGGATACGATGAAGCCCATCCCATCTCTCCTATTCGACGCCACTGTTTTTCTCAGTCCGTCTCGGAGCATCAATCCATTGGAACGCAGTCATTCTCTTCTTCTGCTATTTCCATTATAAGCAAAAGAGCAGAGCAAAGGACCTACTGTAGATGGCACTTAGCTCTGCTTCTACCTCAATTTCTGTGGTGAAACCGGCGGGTTCGATTTCATTTCCGACTAGGAATCCGAAGCAATCTCTTCTTCTCAACGTCGTTTCCTCATCATCATCATCAGCCAATGTACTCTCACGGTCGTTTCTTCGGGTTTCTGCAGCAGATTCAGCCCCGAAAGCTCGTTTTATTGCTCGCCGCAGAGAGTCCGTTTCGGTCCGTCAACTCCAGCGCCCTCTAAGTAATTTTAGCAGTTCAATATCTTCTTCTTCTTCTTTTAATCTCTTTTTGAAGTAAAATTTATACGTGTTCTCTTCGAAAACTTTCAATATGTACGTGCGGATTTTTAGAAAATGCTTTCGAGCTGATTTTGTTGCGGTCGGTTTAATGAGTGCAGCTGAGTACATGAGCTTGCCGGCGAGTCAGTACTCGGTGTTGGATGCGGAGAGGATTGAGAGGGTTGATGATAACACATTCAGGTGCTATGTCTATAGGTTTAAGTTCTTCAATTTCGAGGTTTGCCCGGTTTTGCTTGTTAGAGTTGAAGAGCAGCCTGATGGTTGTTGTATTAAGCTCTTGTCCTGCAAGGTATTCTTAATTGATCTGGTAGCATTCTTAGTTAATGTTGGAACAATACCTTGAGACCTTTAGTATTATGGGAAATTGTTTGAACATGCTTCGGTGAAACTATAAGTTTAAATTGTGGTAATCTAATTCACTTTCAGTTATTGGGACTTCGGTTGCTAAGAAAGTTTTTTCCATTGTTGTTGGCATGGTATGATGGGCTTTGCGTTATGGAATTCTTATTTGAACATGTTGATTGGGAAAGGAGAGCTTTGTATTATAGTACCCTTTGGATATTTTCCAGAATTAAAATGATTACCAACTGAAGCTTAAAATTGGTTGAAGTTACTTGATACTGGATAAGTAGCCATAAAACTAACTTGTCAGTGGATAATTTAGAAATAGAAGAGGTTTACGTGACAAATAAAACAGTGGAGATAGACAAGGATCAAGGTGAAGCAATACAGGAAGAAGTATACTGAATAAAATAGGTTAACAAAATAATAGTAAGAAGAAAAAACTTAGAGAGAGAACGGGCAATAGAACTCTAGCAAAGGAAATTCTTAATTCACTATCATCTATTTCCTTCTTGATAGTTGCTATACTTATTAGTTACAACTAATAAAATAAATCTTGAAGTAATAAAAGATGAAATCTTTTTTATTATTTAAAATTGAACTAGTTAGCCTTAATATCTAATATCTTGAAACCTACCTATATAAGGTGATTAAATTAAAGAGACTAAATAGTGATAGTAATGATTATATAGATCTTTCTTGATACTGAAACTATCCCAATTTAGGATCCTCTTGTTCTGTTTAGGTTCTTAATTCTGCCGTAATGCGCTGATGTTTGTTCGCTGGTTTGTGTACTTTGGCAGCTTGAGGGATCACCTATTGTTGTGGCCCAGAACGACAAGTTTGATGGTAAGCTTTTCTATTAGGCTGTCATCGAATCTTTATACTGGCAATGTTGCACAGCGTTCATACATACGAAGATGATTTTTACATGATTTATTTGAAATTTTATTCAAAACAAAACTAAATCCTTGGGTGATAATGTTCTCGTTATTTGGTTCCAGTGCTTTCATTTGAATCCAATTTTCTAGGCTATTGTTAATTTAGAGTTCTATAGAATAAGCATTATTTGCTGAAAGCTGGAAAGTATTGGAAACTAATTTTAGTTTACACACAGACGAAATGACTTTATGAAATTTTTTTATATAAACCATTTTTCTTTTGCAATAGTTTCAATTGATAGAAATTAGTTTTAAACTAATTATCCTTGCATCATAGAAATCTGATCATTCTTATTGTTTAGTTCCTTTGACAATTTAACTCTCTTACAATCAAATATTATCTTATCAACTAATTGAGGATGGTTTTCCCCTCAATCATTGTTCACATTGTTTGTCACAGGGGAATTGCTGTCTGCTGGCACCCTCTTCCCATTTCTGATCTTGGTAAAGAAGCGAAAAAAATAGTAACATGCATAGCACCATAGGTGCTGCTCATGTGCAAGGGAAATGTTGACACATTGTACTGCAGCTAGCAAAATCTTTTTGGTAATATAGGATACATGCACACATTGTGACCATTTTATTTAACTTTTGGAAATTTTCAAGTAGGACTTTTTTGTGGAAAATTTCAAGTAGGACTTTTTGTGGAAAAGTTCAAGTAGGACTTTTTGTAACGCCCTGGCCAAAAGCGTCACTATCCCCACAACTTTTGGATCCAAACTAGTAGCTTTCAAAAGTTCATGCTTAAATAATGTAGTATGTGTATTTCAAAAAAAAAAAATACTATAGTATGTGACTTGAGCCCTTATATGAAGTTCATGAATCATAATATCTACTGTTAAAAGCCTTGATGCCTATTCGTACATTAGAATCACAAATCACAATTTAAAGGTCCATACAGTCCAAGTTCGCACTAACTTGGAGTTATTGAGCTAACATGTGCTTTGATACTGTTTCTAATGTCTCATATCTAAGCACCTCTGGCCCTACAATGTTTGGACTCAAAATGACTAGCCCTTATAAGTTTAAGCTTAACTTATTTATAGTTGTGACTTGAGTCTTTATATTGAGCTTAACAGTTACATTTGTTTTGCTTTGGGATTGGAACATTACATAATTATTGTGCAAAAGAAATGTTGTCATTAGTAATGTGTATATATATGTGTACCCTGTGCTGGTTTAGTTTGATGATGGGAGACACAAGAGCTTTTCTTCCCTTTTCCCCTTTGAATGTTTTTCCTGGAGCAACTAAATACAAGATATTTCAATTCTGAAGTCATAATATTATTCTTCTTTCAGGATTGCTTTGACACTGATTTGATATGGGAATGCAGCTTCTATGGTGAATCAAATATCATGTGGTAGCAATCTAAGCAACTCATCAATGCAACAACTAACTTCAGATGCAGTTATTGAGGTTGTCTTTCTTAATATTCTCTTCTGTTTGAAAACTAGTTCGTGGATGAAATTCTTGAATGTTCTTTTGGTGTTATCAGGTCAACATTGAGATCCCTTTTGCATTTAGGGCACTTCCCACGGCAGCAATAGAAGCAACTGGGAGACAAGTCCTTGAACAAATACTTGGACTCATGCTACCTCGCTTTATGGCAGAGGTCTGGAAATCATTTATTGAATTTTTTTTAAGCTGTATTTAGTCATTTATTTATGTCCCAAGTAGGTTGTTTGTTTCTGTTCAGTTTATGAGAAGTTGATGATTCGTAGAATCGCCGTGAACTTAAGTCATTTACGAGTTGCTTACTTCAATTTTTTTTTTTGTTTAGACAAGTTAATCAAGCTCGAGCTTGAGTTAGGTTTAAATAAAGGACACTGCTAATGGATTCTTGGTTTGGTAAAATTAATGAAACTAGATTAAATAAAGTACCAATTTTTGTTTTGAACATAGTTATTAGGTTCAAATAGAGGACATTGCTAATGGATTCTTGACTTGGTAAAATTTATTGAAACTAAATAAAGTACCAATTTTTATTTGGAACATGGTTTCCAAAAACTTTTACGTGTGTTAAGAATCTGGATTCTGTACCATGGGTGGCTGAGACACTTCCTTAAATGCTATGAAGTGGGATCACTGTTGTGGTTTCTGGGTGGCTGGTGCAGAATTGAATGAGCATCTTACAGGTTACTGTGTGTATAATAGTCGACTGCATTGTGTTCTCTGTTTCCAGATTCTATTTGAAGATATAAGTTGTTGAAAATGCTCTATATGTGTAAAAAAAATTTGGATAACGTCCTTCGAGTTATTGGATCATGCCTTAGAACCTGACTTGAAACAGAGACTTCTTTAATCTAATTTCGACATTCTAGGATACTATAGGGTGGTCGGACAGCACTTAACACTTCGATGCAGAACCAAGTAACTCCCTATCAAATTGATGAATATTCTCAGTTCTGCTGAGTTTTCTAGTTCCTCATCTCTAATAACCAGACAGCATACCCAGATGTGCTTGGTCCAAAGATTATAGTTAAGATATCACATCGGATTTGGATAAAGGTTCTCGTCTTATTATTTTGCTTCCAGTCCAAGTACAAAACTGCAGACTCAATAGAAATTCTTTTATTAGGAATCCCTGATAAGGTTAGTGATAAGGTTAATATTATTGAATCATCCATGGACAACATTATTGTTAGACCTGAACTCTGGACAATGGAAAAATTATTGGATATTTGTGTTTGGCTTGGCGGGAAATTCATTGATAACACTCCATTAACTCATTAACAAAGGTATTAGCCAAGTGCTTTTGAAGTCATCTGTACACAAATATATACATCAGTTTTTCCAAGGTAATTCTGATGTCTGGGTGCAAATTCCAGTCCTCATTTTCTCATTGTTTGATTATCTGTCTTGCAGCTTGTGAAAGACTATCAAGCATGGGCTTCTGGCAATACTTCAAGGCAGCCTCTGGGGACTGGTGAGATTTAGTGCTCAAGCAGACAGCATCGGCCAGCACTCGTTCTACCTGTTAGCTTTACCAAGAGCCATTGGCTCTTGTGGTAATTTCCTGCCTAAAAATTGTGAGTAAGGTCGTGGTTTGGGTTTCCATTCCCCTCTGTAACAAACAAGCTAATCTCCTAAGCCGGAAAAAAAAAAAAAGAACTGTTGGCTTTAATTTTGGCATCACGCAAACTTTACTGTAGGCATTGACAATTCTTAGTCTGTTTAAATTTAGAGAAGAAAATAGTTAATCTATTTCGTAAATTGTATATTTGCTGTGGATAATCTTTCTGCAGGTTCCTCTTCCGTGTCTTATTTTCTCTTACATGGTTACACGATCATCTGACTATGTTCTTACCAGTTGGTGAATCTTTCCTTCAATTTTATTGGCAAGGTGGCTTGAAAGCTGCTCTCAAATAAGTTACAGGTCAGATCGAAAGACAGAATCTTGTTTACTGCTCTGAATTTCTCTTATCTCCTACTATATGGGCTACGATCAATGTTTTTTTTTTTCGTTATTTCTAAATTTCGATTTAAAATGCTTGTGTGCATTGGTTTAAGGACTATTTTTCTTGTTCGCGTCGAGCATTTAGAAGATGCAATAGATATTTTGTTAGACTTGTAACTTGTTGCATACGGGTTAGCATGCTTTTGTTACTTTGTATTATTGAAAATTATTGTATGGGGCTGGCATGAAATTATTGAAGAAAAAAATATATCTACGAATTATGAGATGGAGGGCTCTCCAATTTCTTCTATTTTCTTATCCAAAGAAAACCCACCTATTTTTATAGTCATATAATTTTTTTTTTTAATACAATGTAATATATATATATATATATATATATTTTTTTTTTTTGTTCAATTAATTATATTTTTTTTAAAAAAACCTAATTATAGTTATACCTAAATTTAACAAGTCTTGTGTAATTTACCATAACATATAATAAGTACATTTAGGCATGAAGTGGGCTTCTTTAATTATTTTTCATTTGGCTTTTTAATGAAATTGGGTTTGATTAATTTGATTTTTCCATTGACAAAAACTACACTTTTCCACATCAATGTTTAGTTACTACTTCTCACCTAATAATCTTATGGGTATGTATGTATATACACATATATGAGAGAATAAAAGGTAATATACTCTTTTTTATCTCATAATTATGAGTATCTTATTTACCCCAACTCACAAAATAATGGCAATAATTTTTTATTGAAGTTTTATTCTAGAAATGTTATCACTTGATTTAAGATTTTATATAAAAAAAAATTATAAAATGGTGAACTATTTATACAAAATTATTTCTTATGACACTAATTATATATAATAAAAATGTATTTAATTAAATGTGTATGTGTGTGCATATATATATATATATATATAGAGAGAGAGAGAGAGAGAGAGAGAAATTAGAGCTTCCACTAGAATATAATGTAGCAAGTGATTTATAGTTCATTATGTAGGCCATGAATATCTTGGGCAAATCTCTGGATGTTCCCTTCCCTTGAGAAAATTCCAAAAACTAAATTAGACCAAGACAATTAGAGGCCTCCAAAACTAATGAACTAAAAAGAGAGATGTGTCAAATTGATGTTTATTATTATTAATATTCTCTTTTCTTTTTTTCTCTCATATGATTTAACACACACACACACTCTCTCTCTCTCTATATATATAGACATATACATATACATATACATATGCATATACATATATCCATGTATATAAGTGGATGGCACTTTGTTAAAATAAATTATTGACCACTTTTTTCTTTTTCTCTTCTCTCAAAGATTTCACTCTCCCACCAAGCCGCACAATTCAATTGGCAAACAAACTAAGAAAAACTAAATAGTTAAAAACAAGATCTTGTCCGAAACAAAAACAAAGTTAGGCACAAGATGGTAAGTCCATTCATGGGTTTTATTTAATTATAATTATGAAAAAAGTAAAGTATTTTATTTTTGTTAAATTATTATATAACTTATTTTTGCTACGTGCGACTACCACTAACAGATCTGGACTTTACTTATGAATTAATTAAATAATTTTCTAAAAGATTAAAAGGGAAGACAACGAAGAATTTTTTGAATTGTTAAATATATCATTATCATATAAATAAATAGTCAAAAATAGTTCATATATTTCAATTTCTAAAATTTTAACTAGCACCCATTTCTGTTTGTGTGAATGTGGAATGTGGGAGTGTTTGTGTATATATATATGTACATATAATTGAGTCGCATATTTATAAGGGTGTAGGTTAGTAGGAAAAAGATTATCTTATTCGACATTCGAATAATTGTGACATCTAAGAATTAACAAATATATTTTGTTATCTATATGGTTTTAGCGTATGTGTGCATATAAATTATTATAAGTTTTGATGATTGCAAGAATAATTCGAAGATGACATGTGTGACTAGGTATAATTGATATTAGATTTAGTCTTATGTGTCTTAGGCATATAAAGATAAATAAATAGTCATTCTCAAATTTATTCTGTGAGACATTTATTTTGGACTATTTTCATAAATAAATAACAAAAAAATTACAATTTTGTTTAACCTTTACTTTGGACTACTTTCATATAGTTTGATTCGTAACATATAGTGTAATGAATAATGACTTAATTAGTAAACAAGTTTAAATGTGTATGTGAGTTTTAATGTCAAACTTTATAATATGTTACTGTCAAGAGATATCTGACAGATTTACTTACCAAATGTCTCATTACCACTTGCTAAAGTATGTACTGCACATTCATTACATGTCACACCATGTGTGTTTTTAGTTGTTGGATGTATTAGATTATCTATATGATAGATGTGAATCTCTAAATTGATAATGAGATAATAATTATAGTCTTTTTTTCAATACGGGTAAGACCCAACTTTGATTGTCCATTGGATAAGATCTAACTATGGTCTCTATCGTTAAAAGGTAGAAATATATAACTATCAAGGAGGTAAGGGTTTTGCATGATGATGGAGAAATAAGAACTTCTAGCAAAAGACCGCATAAAAAGGTGTCTTTGCCCCCTGAGGAGAATCCGACATGCTACATAATTAATAAGGCAACCGTGATATACTAGTACATGTATATGACCCAGTAATATTAACTTTTCAAGTTAAATTTCATATGTAATTTTTCTTATTTAAAGAATGAAATATGAATCGATAATGAAAGAAACATTTATGTAAAAGTCACATAAGGATGTTATGGTCTAAAGTAGTTAACTAATAACCTTTGGCAAAAAATTTTAAAATATAAAATAAATGGGGCAATAAGTAAATCTTTATTTTGAAACTTACATAAAAAGTTACCAGATGGAGATCACATATGACATTTCGACTCAGCGGACACATATATCTAATATTTTAGTAATAATTTTTAAAGCGAAAACTCATACTATGAAAAAGAGTCGCTCTTCTCCCGTAATCATTTTCTACTAACAATACTATCATTATTCTTTCGTAATCATTTCTTTATTGAAGAATGCTAAAGCCAACCAATTATTCGCAATTAATATAGATGATCATTACGTCTATTACTCAAAGCCAATATAGACATATTCAATAACAAATACCAGTAGAATTATACACATAAAACCTCTGTATATAATATGTAAAAGAGTACATAACAAATAAATTACTAAATCTTTATATTTACTACTATACTATATATTGTTATTGTTTTTATTTTTATTTTTATTGATTTAGGAATCAAAAGCACATTTACAATAGACTTTATAGTTACTTGTCTACTTATCTTAATAGGTTATCCAATACACATATAGTTGTCCCATTTACATAGTCTTGTCTAAATTTAATTAAAACAGTATATACATACATATATATATGTACATATAATCTACATATGTACATATATATGGTAAAATCATAATGGACCCAAAAGAATACAATTATTAGCCATTTGCCTACGTTCAACAACTTAGGATTCTAATTAATCCTTATACATATATAAACACACACCTATGTATAAATACACTTATGTAAAACAACTGCACATAATTAATTACTCCTTGGGATCCTAAAAAAGAGAGAGAAAATATTAAAATGATTGACAAGAGCAACATGATTTGTTCCCCAAAGGAGCCACCATTTCTGACCCTCGATCGAGCTATATATTCTTCATGTAACTCCAAGGGGTATACATACACTTAACTTGAATGATTTTCTGGCTTCTTGGAGATGGAGTTTTGCTAGAAACCCTAGAGAATGATGTGGAAGATGAAGAAGACAACTTGCATGGTGATGAGAAAAAGAAAAATATATTTGAATGACACAAAACCTAACATACATGTACAATGATTCACCATTCTTTTATCTTTTATCCCAATGCTATTGTCTACATGCTCGTGGATATATATATATATAAATTATTAAGTGTATATTTTCTCAAAATTCCTTTGCTATTCCCATAATGATTTAATTTTTAATTTATTTTTATATTTTATATACATATATATATATATATATGTTTGAGTTTCCCAAAAAAAATAAAATTTAATCAAATATGAATTAAATGATACGTTGTCGGTTTATAATGTCTTGATTCAGAGATGTCAGATGTTGTTTGGAAGGTGTATTTCTCTGTGTATATGTTATATATATGCCTCTCTCTCTCTCTATATATATATATATATAGATATATATGAAGTTGAAGAAGAGAAGGAATGTTCATGGAGGAGCCCACGACCATGCATGGCGACACGCTGCGTTCTTTCCTCTGTGTTTCCCCATATGAGTCGTACTGATCTCCATTTGACTCTTGCACATTACTAGTTATTTTTTGTAATAACGACGCATATATATATACACCCACAACTAGATAATATATATAATATGATATGATCGATATAAAAACTATACCCCACTTATATATAAGTGTATATATATAAGAAATATGCAGATGTACTTTTTACCTTTATTTAATAATTAATTTTAGGTCCATTTTGGAGTGACTTATATTGTTTCATGTGAAAAAAAAAAAGGCTTACAATCCGATAGATTCACATGCAAGATCAATTCTTGCCATAAATCATGATCATGTACCCATTCTTACTAGGGTTCATACCCACATGCAACATGAACTACAACCATGTTAGCAAATTTCAATGATAAAAAAATAATAATTTAAAACGAAATTTTGTAATGATAAAAAGTTGCATATTTTATAATTAATTTGCCACGTTCGAAAATTTTAATTTATAATGGTAGTTGAAAATAACCGAGAATTTTATAAGTAAATATTAAGTACCTAATATAAGTCGTTAATTATTAAAGATACAAATATATCTCACCTATAATACAGTATTTGAGGAAGTATCGGACATTTCAAAATAAGTTACTTAAGTATCATAAAAAGGGACATGTCAGACTATGACTCGGTATCTTATAGAGCAAGCATAAAGTATTTGGCACAAATTATTAAGTACTGAAATAAGTTAGTTATTATTCACGTCATAAATCTATTCGGCTTCTATGAGAAAAATAATTTTTGTTATACGATAACTACTCCTATCAATAATCAAATTTTTAACTTTATCAAATAACACAAATCATTCAAGAGTCATCATTATAAATTTTCATCATCAATCAAATTAAAAAGTTTGACATTCTTTGTGCTCAAAATATCTTTTTTTTTCCACCTCTTTATTACTATTTGAAAGTGTTTATATTCCAAGTTAAGTATCGAAATATCCTTTCTCATGACAAAAAAAATTTCGATGATTTTTAGGTTTATGTGGAATCTTGAGGTCATCCTTTCTTTTTTGTGTAACAAAGAAGACATACGCTATATGTATCATTTTAAAAAATTTTGTAAGAAAAAGAATTCAAATAATTGATTACGTCTAAAAGAATAAAAGTACCAAAAATTATGAAAAAGGAAAATAATTTTTGTACTAGTGACAAACATAAAAGATACTTTAAAGTGGTTAAACCCAAATGATATGTAGGAAAGCGTATAAAACATTAAAGATAGTAACATTCTTTGTGAAAACTTGATATTGTTATCATAAAAAATAATATATAATTATCAGTTTCGTTTTTCTTTATCTATAAATCCTCTAAAACTTTGTTAAAGCTATTGACAAAATGTAAAAGAAGTGATGAGCGTGCAGGTAGATCATGAAAACTTGAATAAAAAGATGAAAAACTTGATCATAAAGGAAGGGAGGGTGTTCATCGAGGAGATACATGTCAATTCTTGCATAAGACAACGAGTTCGCAAATATTGAAGGAATTTATATGTTAAACCCGACTCAATATATATCTCTCTCTCTTAGATCCTAATAAAAATTAGGTATGGTAGCTTCCTTAAATGGCTAGATAATTAAAGACCAAGATTAAAAAAAACCTAATAGATCTACTATTCTATTATAATAGTATAAGACATAATATAAAATATTGATAAGAAAGCAAAATGTGAAATAAAGAGTCTTTTGAAAATGGTTATATGGTAAAATTTATAAAAAGTTATTGTCTTCTTAGAACTATTTACTTCAAAATTTCACCAACTAAATGGAAAAAAAAAACAAGAATCTTAAGAACAACCCCCAAGCTTTTACCACGACATTTCTACCATGGTAACAAATTATAAAAATTATACAGAGATGTACATGATAATCGATCTATAAATTAAAGATATTTTTAATTACTTAGCCATACAATTTGTTCATATGTACGTTTTTAATTCTTCTTACATTCTCATAAGTGTTCATATATGTAGACTTTCAACTCAACTCCAAAGAATAATCCCAACCCTATAACCTTTTTAGTTATAGCAACAAATCCCTCTAATATCATTTTAAACAAAAATGTTGAAAAAAAGATTATCAGGCCTTGATCTCCTCATCAAAAACTAGTCTCCTAAGAAATCATTAGGTGACACTCACATTAACACTAAAGATACATCGAAAGTCATCATTTTTTTTTATTAAAATACTAAATTCATCATTTTCATGTAACATGAAAAGACACTGCTTATATTTTTTCTTTAACGATTAAAATATTAGTTCGAGTTTTTACTTTATTTTAGTTACCACGATTTAAAAAAGAAATTAATCATTACAGAATGTTTAGTTTGTTAAAAAACATAATACACGAGTTAAAATTTAACTCGGTCAAAAAAAATAAAAGAACGCCTTGTTAATTACTCTCCAACTTGTAGATGAAGGTTTCCAAAGCATATGATCAGAAATTGGCTCAATCTGTTGTCCATATTTTTATTGTTTGTCAAATTTGTGTCTATGAAATGGGAAAAGGTTTTTGATTTTCAGAATTTCTAAGTTTATTTATCTTCTTTTTTTCTATGGTTAAAACATAATTTCTTAAGTCTTCAATAGCAATGATTAGGTAAAATAGGTTTGTTTTGGGACAACTTTTTCATTAAAAAACAACAATATTTAAGGCAAAGTTCAAACCCTTCAATCAATGGCCCCACTACCCAAATAA
Source organism: Carica papaya (assembly GCF_000150535.2). The sequence continues at coordinate 1,407,280 of NW_019014639.1, forward strand.
TTATGCTGTATACATACATACATACACAAACATATATACATATATATGTGTGTATAACATTTTTGGGCATGCTTATTAATAAACTAAGTACCCTTTAAAATTTTTAAACAAATATATGTACATACATATTCTTAACCTATAATATCATGATGATCATGAGGTTTATTAGTTGAACTTTTTAACCTTTCAAATAAGTTGTGTATATATACACACACACACACACATATATCTTCTTATAAATCTAACTTTCTTGACTTTGAGATAAAGCAAGTTAAGAGAATCTTGTTCTCCAATCACTAATTAAAGGAGTTTAGTTAGTATATAATATTATAGATTAATTTGTTTAAAAGCCTTCTTTATTACATGTCATGTTATGAACACCAAGAAAAAATGTGTTAAAAACTATATTTTTGAAATAATTGATTAAGTATATTATTTAAGAATATACATGTATTATCCTTCACTTTTAAGTATTTACTATAAGTTTCAATATATACATATATAAGTTTTGTATATAGTTTAAAAGATGAAAGTGCTTACCAATACACACACATGCAATATACATATATATTGATATGTCATCTCATATATATATATTTAATGATATATCATCTGACGTATAAAAAAAGTATAATTTTATAATTTTTTTAAATAAAACATCGTATTATCCAACGCATGATATCTAATTAGAATGTAATATATATTTTAATATGATTATACATGAGACTTTTATTAATAGTATTAGTGTGCATTAATAACGATAAATTAATTTAAATTTTTTTTAAAAAATATTAAAGTAAAAAAATACAGAAACACTAATTTAAATATTTTAAAATAATAATATTTTGACCTATAATATATTTAACTGGTTTAGTTCTAAAATTCCTTTCCCCCACCCACCAACCAAAATCTGTAAAGAGTAAAAATTAAAAATCCTTAATCTCAATTAATTAATTAATTAATTAATTAATTATCATTAGAGACTCACCAAACAGTACTCAGCTTCTATTATTATTATTGTTATTATTATTATTTAATTTTAAAATTTTAACAATTGATATGTTTATAAATATTTATTTTTCATTATATATATATATATTTTTTTTAAATAAAGATGGTAGTAAAAAAGGGGAAATTGAAAAAGGCATGGCAACTAACATGTATAATGAAGGGTGACAAGAGTGAAGACAAGACAAGTCTTTGATTTTTTTCTTTTAAACTTTCTGTGAAAATAAATTTATTATATTTTTTTAACGAAATAAATATTTTATAAAAATATTTAATTTTTTAATAATTATATTTAAAAATATATATATACACCAATTTCACCATGTATGTATAATTTTATTTAAGGAATATGAATTTGGATTTATTTTTATTCTCCACTAAAATAATATAAACATGTCCACCTTTGTTGGATCAATGTTCTGATCCACTAAATCTATCATGTATATATATATATATATGTATACACACACACATATACATATAGTTTATTTTGTTATTATTTAAGGAAGCTATTTCCATTAGGTCCCAACTTTATTTAATTACAATTATTGTATAATTAATTTGCTTAGAGATACTTCATTACATATATTCACAATTAATTTACTTTAATAAACTCAAATTATTATAATTAAAATGATATCCATTGTTACCACTACATTAAATCAAAATTATTTTTCTAACTTTAAACAAAAATTAAATTCATTCCATTAATTTTGAGTATTCAATGTATACATTTTAAATTTTTATTTGACAATTTATTATATTTTTAGACTAAGAATGATTGTTAAAAAATTTATAATTAAATTTAAAAATTCGACTTAAAAAATAATAGTAATTAATTTTATTTAATAATAAGTTTGACTAAGTGTTTTTATTTTTAAAAAATAAATAAAATAATTAATTGGAAGGGAGAAGCAATCATAACAGGCACAGACCTTGTTAGATTATGCTTTCATTATGTTAAACACACACATATATATGTATACATATCTACTAAACCTTTTCTAAAGGTTTATTATATATATATATATATATATGTGTGTGTGTGTGTGTGTGTGTGTATGTATATGCTATCCTGAATTGGATTAGCTTACAACATTTTTTATTATTAGATTAATATAATAAACACCCATCTTGAACATTATTTTTGACAAATTTTACAAAAATCACATTGTGCATTTGAAATTATCCTACAATTACCATATATATATATGTATGTATATATTTAATAGAGACAAATTTTATATGATAAAAAATAATATTTTAAATAAAAAAATTGATCGACCCATTTACTAAATAAAATATGTTCAATTATTTATTTCACAAAATTGCATATAAAAATAAGAACATAAGAAACACATGTATGTAATATATACCAAAATATTTTTCCGTAATATAATCATAAAAATTTTTAAATAATGTGATTAAAGATATTAATTATAACATAATATAAATAATTTTTAAATTAAAAAAATAATTTAATTCGAGTTCATAATTATTTAAATTGTACCGAACATTAATACTTGATTTTATTTTAAATTTTTAAAAATAAAAATGATATTAAAATTAAACACGAAGAATAATTGTTAATAAAAAACATGAATAACATTTTTAATTAAAGACATATTAATTTATTCTCAAATAATAAGTTCCTATTAATATTATAATAGATTATTTTTTTTAAAAAAAAATTAATTAATAGGCAATTTATAAAAATAAATAAATAAATAAATAAATAAAGAGAGTGACATCATATGACGTGGCGAAAGTAATGATAAAAATAGAAAAGAAAAAATCAAAATTAAAAAAAAAAAAAAGTGATTACGTGTCACTTGTCAGTAGATCGGCGCTTCCCCCTCCCTCTTTCTTCTTCCTTTAGACTCGCTGTTCTTCGTTTCATTAATTAAAATTATTATATAATAAAAATAACAAAACTAAATATTAAATATTAAATTAGTGAAAAAGTTAAAAACTCTCTCTCGTTCTCTCTTCCTCATATCGAATGTAATTTATAAATTCTCACATCATTCTCCTGTGATCTCTCTCTCTCTCTCCCTCCTTTTTCAATTCTTCAGCCAATAATTTCTCTTTCTCTGTTTCTACTCCATAGCCATTTTGTTTTTTCAATACGAAAAGCTAGGGTTTTGTTTGTGTTTCCTTTTATGTCTTTGCTTTTCGCAAAGGTAGAAGCACGTATTCGCAGAGAGCGTCCGAGGTACGTTTTTTTTTATTTTGTCTCCCTACAATCTCAGTTTCGTCTTCCCGTTGTGTTTTTCGAATCAATTTATTTCTAATTTTGATGTTATTTCTGTTATCACCTCGTTTTTGATCAAATTTAATGCCGGGTTTTTTTTTTTTTTGTTTGGTTGGTTTGAATTATTTGGTTTTATAATTTGATCAGGTTGGACTCTGTCGGTTATTAGGGCGTTGTTTCTTTTATTTTTATTTTTGAATTATTTTTGAGAATCGATTTAGACGTCGATTAGTGTTGTCAGCTTTTAGGATTTTGAGAGGGGATGGGTTTTGTATATTGTTTATTGTCTGCATTGAGAAAGGGGGTTACTGGTGGTGGTCGGTGAGTGCGTTGGTGACTAGGTAGGGATTTTTCTTTTAGGTGTGAGAATGACTGACTTTCAGCCGTTGCAACAAAAGCCTGAATCCACCAATGATGCCTGCACGGAATTCGAGCGGGGATTAGAGGAATTGATGCGCGGGCACTTGGATGATTGTATGTCATTTGCGTCGTGTAGCTCGACTCGTAGTCCGGATGATGAGGATGACGAAGGGGACCAACTTGTGAGGAGGAGACGGAGGTCAGATCTTGAGGGTGATGATTTGGCAGAATCCTCAGCTGCCAGACGGCGCCATTCCCGGATTTTGAGCCGGTGGGCTGCTCGTCAGGCACAAGAGATGATAACAACTATTGAGAGGAGGAATCGGGGAGTCGGAGTTGATG
>NW_019014640.1:4112-17931 GCF_000150535.2 Carica papaya
TCTCCACCTTTGCCTCCTTATCACTAGCAATTACGAAAATCCCAGGAAATCTGTCTTTAAGTTTGAACTCCCTCGTCCACTCATCGTGCCAGAAATTAATCTCCCCCTTCCCCACTTTCCACCCTACACAGCTCAAAAAAAATTTTCTGCCATCCCTTATTCTTCTCCACAGACTCTTGCCATGCGGTCTAAACCTCTCTCTTCTTCCCCTCTCTTTCTCCCAATCCCCTCACCTCGACACAATCACCCTCCTCCACAACCTGTCCTTCTCGCTAAGAAATCTTCATAACCACTTCCCATGAAGAGCTTTGTTCATATCCATAATGGATCTTAATCCCAAACCTCCCTCCCCCACTCCCTTTTTAACGTCCTCCAATCTAACAAGATGATATTTTCTGTCTCCAACCTCATCGCTACATAGAAATTTGCATTGGATCTTTTCAAGTTTAAGGACTCCAATTGGTAGTAAAAAACCCGCAACCCCTTGGGGTTATCCTGCACTTGGAAGAAGAAGTAGAAAAAGGAATAAATATTGTGATAATTTGATTCTTCGTCGCCGTAGTAAATAGGAGAGAAAATTGAATTCCTTTCTTCGTCTTTAAAAAAAAAAGGAGCTAATTAACTGTGACGCGTTCACTAAAAAAAAAAACCCTTTTGTAGCAAATCATTTATTAAGAAAAATAGATAAGCTTAATACAAAGGCGGAAAAAGAAATAATAACAACTTGGTCCCGGGCATCGACCATTATACCCACAATGATCGGACATACTATCACTATCCATAATGGAAGGGAACACTTGTTTATATAACAGATCGTATGGTAGGACACAAAATGGGAGAATTTGCACCTACTATAAATTTCCACGGACATGCAAAAAATGATAATAAATCTCGTCGTTAATAAAATAAATTCAAATAAATATAGATGCATTAGTGAGAGGTGAACCTTATGATAAGTAAAAGAAAGAAGAAATCAGATACAAAAGTATACGCTTTAGGTCAACATATACGCATGTCTGCCCATAAAGCACGAAGAGTAATTGATCAGATTCGTGGACATTCCTATGAAGAAACACTTATGATACTAGAACTCATGCCTTATCGAGCATATTACCCCATTTTTAAATTAGTTTATTCGGCAGCAGCAAACGCTAGTCACAATATGGGTTTCAACGAAACGAGTTTAGTTGTTAGTAAAGCCGAAATAAACGAGGGTAATACTGTAAAAAAATTCAAACCTCGAGCCTGAGGACGGAGTTATCCGATAAAAAGACCCACTTGTCATATAACTATCGTATTGGAAGATACAACCGTATATGACGAATATGTCATATCACACGATACATATAGTAGTGGAGGCTTATGGGACAAAATAAATCTACTTGGTTTCCGGCTTGGTGCAACCCAAAGTCATCATTCTATACCTTCCCTATTCATTGCGGGTTGGTTATTCGTCAGCACGGGTTTAGCTTATAATGTGTTTGGAAGCCTTCGTCCAAACGAGTATTTTACAGAGAGCCGACAAGGAATTCCATTAATAACTGGCCGTTTTGATTCTTTGGAACAACTCGACGAATTTAGTAGATTTTTTTAGGAGGACCCTATGACCATAGATCGAACCTATCCAATTTTTATAGTATGATGGTTGGCAGTTCATGGATTAGCTGTACCTACCGTTTCTTTTTTAGGGTCAATATTAGCAATGCAATTCATCTAATGATAAACCTAATTCGAATTATAGAGAGCTATGACACAATCAAACCCGAACAAACAAAATGTTGAATTGAATCGTACCAGTCTATACTGGGGGTTTTTACTCATTTTGTACTTGCTGTTTTCCGCAATGCTTGCCGGAATGGTTAATATGGATAGGTAATAAATTGGTAGATTTGCAAGGGTGTTTTTGATTAATGTGAGTTTATCCCCTTTCGAAAAATAGTTCCTTTTCCAACTGGCCAATCTCCTCTCAAACAATTCGACAATAGGATCCCAAGTCATGACATTTTTATAATCAGCACCAAGAGGTAAACCCAAGTATTTAATCGGTAATGTCGACACCTTACACCCCAAAACAGCCGCCAATCGCCTCGCGTCACTCCCACCACCAACTCTAATTAATTCGATCTTTCCCATATTTATCCTGAGTCTGGACACCATTTGAAAACCAATGAGGATACACCTTAAGTGCATCAAAGTTTGAATACACGGTTTACAAAAAATCAGTGAATCAACCGCAAAGAATAAATGAGACACCTTCACCTAGGACACCCACCTTCTCATCTCAACACCCTTAAAAACACCCAAATCCCCCGCGCTAGCCATCATTCTACTAAAAGCTTCCATAACAGTAATAAACAGTAAAGGCGATAATGGGTCCCCCTGCGGAAGCTCTCTTGACGCCTTAAAGAATTTAGAGGGCCCTCCGTTAACCAGCACAGCAAAAGAAGTGGTAGAAATGCAAATCAAAACCCATCTTCTCCATTTACTTCCAAACCTCAATCTTCCTAGCATGTCATCCATGAAACTCCAATTAACATGGTCATAGGCCTTTTCCATATCAATTTTGCATATAACACCCTCTTTTTTCTTTCCCACCAGCTCATCAACAATCTCATTAGCAATCATCACAGCATCTAAAATTTGCTTTTCCTCCACAAAAGCATTCTGATTTTCTCCGATGACTTCTCCAAGCACCTTAGATATCCTTCTTGCTAGCACTTTAGATATAAGCTTATAAATGCTGCCAATAAGACTAATAGGTCTGAAATCTTTAATATTTTTAGCACCGACCACCTTCGGTATAATAACAAAAAAAAACAGTATTAATAGAATTAATGAAAGAACCCGTTCTATGGAAGTTATTAAAAACAGTCACCACCTCCTTCTTATCACTTCTCAAAATATTTTATAAAATAATAAATTAAAACCATCCGAACCCGGCGCTTTCTCCTCATTACACTCCTCAAGACAGCTCCTTATCTCCTCTTCAATGAAAGTATCTCTAACCCCACTCTATTCTCCTCCCTTAACTACTTAAAATCTAACCTCTCAAAGCTTGGTCTAACAACCTCCTCCTCCTTGAACAACTTCTGGAAATAGGGTTTAACACCCTCCCTAGCTTCATTGCCTTTAACCGGCTCGCCTTCCAAACTATGTTCTTCCTCATAATTATTTTTTCTTCTGTAATTGGCTAAACTGTGAAAATATTTTGTATTCTTATCACCTTCCTGCAACTACTTCTTTCTAGCCTTCTGCTTCCATGAAATCGCTTCCATATTCAAAAAAGTAGCAATTTTGCCCTTTGTAGTCTCCCTCCTAGCCCGATCCTCATTATCTAATCCTCTCACAGCATTTTTTGTTGTCTAAATCTTCCAACTCTTTGAAATTATCCCTAACTCTCCTCTCCAGCATCCCTTCCTCCTCTCTAGTCCATTTTTTGATCTCCTCCTTCAATGCCTTTAATTTAGCAGCAAAAATAAAACTTGTCGTTCCCCTCACCCTCTTCTGCCCTCGCACCCTGCCAATCAATTTCCTGAAACCCTCTACCTTCAGCCATTTATTAATCAGCCTAAAAGGACATGGTCCCCAAATAATGCCATCAGGTATTAGACATATAGGGAAGTGGTCCGATATAGGCCTACCAAGGACCTTCTGCTTTAGACCTGCAAGCTTTAGTAACGAATTGTTAGATATTAAAAATCGGTCAATTCTCGACCGAGATGTGGCCTCCCGAGCGCTAGACCATGTCCACTCCTCTCCTCCAAGTGGTAGATCCACCAACTTAAGAATATTGATCATATCTCTTAACTCATCAATTTCCCCATGACTTGTAATTGCCTCCATCCTTTCCTTCATGTGCAACACCATATTGAAATCCCCCCCAACCACCCATCCCACCCCCCATCTACTTTTACAGCTTAAAAGTTCCTCCCTTAACTTCTTTTTTCCCTCTTTGTTCCCTCTACAATATATCCCCGAGAATACCCACTCTCCACCACTGACACAATTTTCAAGCAACACCGACAGAGACACCTGGCCCACCTCATACCGTTTACAATTGTATTTTTCATTATCCCACATAACCAGAATTCCTCCATCCGACCCCATAGCAGGTACAAACTTTCAATCCACCTTCTTAGCACCCCATAAACTACTGATAATCCCACTATTAATCTCTTCCATTCTGGTTTCTTGTAGATAGACTATCTCCGGTTTCCATCTTCTCAGACACCTGTTTATAATACTTCTCTTTTTTCTGTCATTTACCCCCTGCACATTCCATGATATTGTTTTTCCAATCATAAGGTACACCTAATAGATTGACTCACCTCCCCCCTTTTACATTTTTTACCTTCCTCCTTGAGTGACCACTCCAATCGTTTTAATTCCCTGCTTCCCCCCTCCCCTAATTTCTTCCCCTTTTTCTTTCATATTTTCTCTCCCCTCTACCATCTTATACCTATTTTCTATTTCCTCCAGCAAACTAAACACCCTGTTCAAACCCATCACAGGACATACCAAATAATTTACTCACCTTTAAGAAGTTTATTTTAACCCACATTGAATATTGTTCCTATAGAGTTTTCTCTGCTTCCTCGCCCAACCTTAGTGGACTTTCACACCGAATGGGAGTAACATCTAGCGCTGCATCCTCCTTGTACCCAGGAATCGTCTTCCCATCAACTTGCGTAACATTCACCAAAGCCATGGAAAATGCCTTATCCATACTCGTATGCCCTTCCATGTCACTCATCTCCCCTATGTCAAAGTCCTCCTCAGATATCATGGAGTCGACATACATACCTTCATCGATATCAGCTTCGGCACCTTCCTCATCCCCCAAACACCCCATTGAGATGTCCATCTTTACGCTTTCGGGAACCCTAACCTCACTTTCTTTGCACGACATAGTATCATCCGTTTCGACACCCCTCACAGCACCCTTAACTTTTTCTTTTAATGAATTAAAGGGCTTGACGAGTTGTATGGATATGGGTCGCTAGAGTTTCCTAACCCGCGTCCTTTGATTGTGCCCCAGTTGATCAACCCACTTTCTTTGTTCAGCCCACGAAAATTTCTTCTTATCAATCTTTCTCAGCCCATTATACATGGTTCGAAAAGATGGGTCCGCTTGAGGCAGTCCGGATCGGCCTGAAAACACAATTTGCCCTACCTGACTACCTTTCTCCTCTTGCTTTCTCACCACCTCCGCAAAGGTCGTCCTCTTCCTTTCTAGTCGAACGCGCCACTCCACCATACAATCTGGACATCTTATCACCCACAGTCGTAACCCCTATACACACGCAATGCACCGGTCTCCTTCTTTCCTTCCCATTTAGCCAAACTGGAGGAACCAGCTCGATATTCGCCACCATATGGATAACTTCCATAAACTGCCACCAACCATCTGCCTTATTTCCCTCAGGAAGAATGATTCTATTTAAATTTCTACTCACCACGTCCCAGTCTTTCGAGGATACCAAAAAATTACCTTGCTTGTTGCTTCCCAGAGACATACAAAGGGTCCTCCAACTGCTTTGGTGATATCTTTCCCATACGCCTTCACTTTTCTCCGACCTGAACTCTCTAAAGCTCTAGAGCAACCACTTCACATCTTCCTTCTGGAAAAATAACGACTTGCAATAACCCCAATCGTTCTCGAACTCAAAATTAGCATTTATGAAATTTTGGTAGCCAGAACCTGCAGTTGAACACTGAATGGACTGAGCTAGGTAATTATATTCCTTTCCCAAGGCGGGATAGGAGATTTTTGGTTTTAAACCATTTCCTTTTGTTTCAAGGTTGTTGTTTTTCTTCTGGGAAGGATCTTGGGGACCTATAGTTGTATTTTGACTATCTTGTAAATCATCATTTGGTTCATGGGTGGCACCCCTTTAATTCATGTTTATTTATATTCTTTTCCTTTTGAAAAAATCATGTCTGGTGTTTCTTGTTTGGATTTACCTCGAATTCATGTATTGTAGAATGTGTTTTTTTTTTGAAATAATTGTATCACAGAATTGAATATAAATATAAATGCTAATGTTCGCAGAATCTTGCTTCTTTGGCTGTGTTCCTACTGATCTAATTGCAAACCCCTAAGCTTAGGTTGGCTGAGTTTAAATCTGACTTTGAGGGGAAAAAGATAGTAATTTCGAAAGAACTAGGGACTTTTTTTGAGAGTGAAAATTAGTGCAGTGTATTTAGAGACCAAGGAGGTGCGACCCGTAAATAAAGCTTTTGAAATGTCAAAATATCAGTTAAATCTCCTAAATCATCATAAGCATAGAGAGAATGACATTTCAAAAAATAAGTATAGAGAGAATAACCATTTATCAAAGCACCTAGAGTTTGGAGCCAAACATCCTTGATCGTATCAAAAGAAAATTTGATGCACTCACGTGCTATGGCCTCCAAATATGTATAAGATAGCAAGAGGAATAGGGGCTAAATTGTTTTTGTAATGCTTATCCCCTTAGATGCCTCTCCATGCCCAAATCTCCTCTTTTCCCAAACTAGCCATTGCCCAATTAACCCCCAAAATACTATAGGCCATATACTAAAGTCGATAAGGGAAAGATTGCTCGACTTTGCATCTCTCTTGCATAAAAAGCACCATCTCTCTTGCATAAAAAGCACCAATTCACAATGACTCTCCCTTTTAATTAGGTTATCTATAGTTCAAATATATTCCTTTGCTGCTTCCACAAAGAAGGGCACCCCTGGGTGAAGTATTAATCTTTTGTATCAGTTTTCGTTCGACTTTCACATTAGTTCTTGCGCTCTTTGCTTAATGAAGATAATAGGATTTCACCAAAGTTGCTTCCCATACAAGAAAGCCTCCCCAGGGGTGGCCTTCATCTTCCACGCTAGCTTCCTAGGAAAATTCTCAATTATACCCTCCTTTTTGGCCAAACAAAAGTAGTAGAATTTAATTGAGAAACACCCCCTCTAGATAGGTTCATCCATGATCCCCTTAGAAATTTCCATTCAAGAAAGAGAATTGAGGAGCCTTAAATTTCTCAATCTTGGAATCATTGCATTTTGATGAAAATAAGTCTTCTGCCCTAAAAAGGTAAATTCGTAATTCATCTTGCTAGACGAGATTAGAATGTACTTACCACTTGATCCCAAAACGAGTTGTCTTTGAATTTGGTCCCAAGCGGAAGACCCAAGTAATTGATCGAGAGAGTGACATTCTTGCATCCCAAGATATTGGCCAAACTCTGTGTCCCTACGATCACCCAATTATACTAATTCTGACTTTGCCATATTCATGTTTAAACCTGAGACAACTTAGAAACACAACAAAATACATCTATTATTGCAGATATCCCCAGGGTTGGTTTCATAAAACAAAAGAGTGCCATGTGTAGAAAATAAATGTATTTCCTCTACCTTTTCGCCTTACTTACCTACCTTCATCCTTCTGAAAAAATGAAGCTCTCTTGCCTTGAGTAGAAGTTTATTTAAAACCTCCATAGAGATAATAAAGAGCAAAGGGGACAAGGGATCTTCTTGTCTAAGACCCTAGGAGCCTTAAAAAGAAAATGGACTTCCATTTACAAAAATTGCAAATGGTGTTGTAGTAATGCAAACCTCCATCATATAAAATAGAAAATTCCATGAGACATGATTATACACCCTATCCATGTAACTTATTTAGAAATAAAAAGTATAAATTCATTAACTATACGCACCAAGGAAATGTAAACTAATGTACAAAAATATTTATAAATCAGTCACTATATCTATTAAATCACCAAAATCCTCTATAGTATGTAAAGAATGACCTATTACAAAAAAAAACTTATGGTCTGAAACCATCTCGCTCTAATCCTATTAATATCTTCTTCAATCTCATGGAACGTTCTCTTATTCTTTTCTTTCCAAATAACCCAAAAGATTGCCAATGAGATAAGCCACAATTGTTTTTTCGGACCAGAAATATCCTTGCATGCCCAAACTTCATCCCTTACCCTATTCACCATAGCTCAGCTATACCTTAAAGTCCCATAAGCCATTGCCCATAGACTTGATGCTATGGGGCAACGAAGAAGAATGTGGTCATATGTCTCTTTTGCTCTCTTACATAACCAACACCAATTGACAATGATCCTCCCCCTTCTCATCCGCTTATCAATAATCAAATATATCCACAGCTTGCTTCCCAAGCAAAAAAAAGCAACCTTTACATGCACACTCACCTTCCAAATTTGTCTAAATGGGACTCTATGTCCTTGTCTTTAGTTAAGTGTCTATAAAAGATTTAATTGTGAAGTTCCCTGTTGAATTATGGGACCAAACTAGTTGATCATAATTCTCATTGAAAGATATAAAATAGATAGAGCTCAAAGGTGATTCATATTCATTAATCTCCCAGTCATTGAGGTTCCTTACATCTCCACATGCCAAACTTCCCCTCCTGTGTTGTCCCTGTATCCCTTTTTAACCGGCATATCCTTGTATCTAGTGATAGCAAAAATCTGAGGGAATTTGTCTTTTAACACACCTGCATGTCAAGTTTACATACTGCTCCTTGGCCCTCTTTCCTCAATAGGGTATCAACAACCTCGCTTGGTATAAGGGTAACGTCAAGAATTTGTCTTTCCCTACAAAAGCATGTCGACACTCTCTCATCATACTTCCAACCACCTTAGCCAATCTCCTTGCCCAAACTTCAGCAATAATTTTTTAAACCGGACTTGCTAAGCTGATAGGCCCGAAGTTTCTGATATTAGACGCGCCTTGAACCTTGGAAATGAATACCAAGAGAGTAGAATTTCATAAAGGAACCAGTTGCAGGAAACTCCGTAAATAAAGCCATAAGATCAGTATTTTCCCCACATCGCATAAAACCCACCTCAATCTTCCAGCTTGTATGTTAGTAAGGTGTTTGTAGCCACCAAATTACAAAAGGTCTTAATGTTTGAAGGATCTTAGCACTAAAAAGGTGGAACTTAGGCTGGAGAGGAAAGTCCTTCTCTCAAAGAAATTAATGAACTTCACCAAAAAATCATCTTTCAGAGTTGTCCTTTTCTTTTGCAGAAAAGCCATGGAGAAACCATGTGGACCTCGGGCAATATCCCTTTTCAAGATGTGAGTCCTTCCAGAATTCCCTCCTCAAAAAAGGTCTATCAAGCTATTTCCTTCCCGCATAAAGATGTAAGGTTAGGCCATCAAGATTAGGATGCCAAGGGAAAAGCTCGTTGTAGAGAAGGTCCTCAATCTAGCTCTTAACAACCTCCTGCAGTTCACTAATATTCTCCACAATTTGATCGTCCACCTCTTTCTTGTTAACATGATTGCAATGTCTATGATAACTGCAAGACTGTGGAAGAACCTGATATGTCACCCTCCTTAATCTAGGTGGCCTTGGATATTTGTCTTCAAGAGGTAGAGTAATAAGTTGGGAGGATCACTTGGCATTCTTCGTACTCGCCCTCTCAGTGACATTAGACATGGCTTTCCCTTTAGTTTGTGAAATTCTGCAAAGCACGCATCAATAGGTCCCTTCTTGCAGCAGCTGTCGCTAAACTCTGGCCTTTTCCACAATTTCACTTTAGATTTGACGTACTGAAATCTCTTTGCAATCTTGAAAATAGCATCTCCTTCCACTTGGAATTTGTTTGTTTGAAATGACCTTCCACTTGGAATTCATTGCATCAATCCTTCACAGGCTTTGAAAAGCAGTGGACTCTAATCCTTTTATTTTCAAATCTGATATGACAAGGTGCCCGTTTGATGCTTCCACTCTCTAAGCATTAAAGAAAGTATTTATAGTGGCCTGCATAGATAGTTTCTCCACAAGAGTCAGAACCTTGAATTAAAAGAAGTAGAAACAAGAAAGCGCGCAAATTGGGCCTTCTCCTCGAATTGGACCAAGTCCATTTTCCACCTACCAAACGAAACCAATAAGGTTGAATTGCCCCGACATCCCTCTGATTCCTCATAGAGAAAGACTTCTCATCGCTTGGCATAAATTATAAGATCACGCCTAATCACCCATAGGAGGTCCCTCCTGCTATGTGACTCCACAAGATCACGTCAGTCAATCAAGCTCTTCCTCGCCCCCTCCCTTCTACCATACTCCCATGAAACACTCGACTTCAACCTGGCATCCTATGTCTCAAAACACAAGAGACGAAACTCCCCACCCCACAGCAATCCACCAGCTTGAACTTGCTCTCATCCCATATCATACTAGTACGTCAAGATGCATCCTCTGCAGGAATGCCTCTCTAGATACAATCTCTTTATAATAAAGAATCAATTTAGACACATCCTTGATTCCCAGTCCCATTTTCCTTATCAGAGTTCGCTGAGCTTGAAACCTTTAAGCTCCCTCTTGCTATCCATATCCGGCTCCCTCCTACTTTGGGACTGTGGATTCATACTGTCTTCAGTTGCTCTTGATAGCTTGAGGCTTGATCTTCAAATCATCAAAACTAGCTCCTAAGTTACTTATATATCTACAAATAACGAAATTTCTTTTGTTTAATTCATGGATAGATGATGAGTATGAATTTACTTAAATATCTATAGGTGATGAAAATTCTTTTGTTTAATTCACTAATAATTATAATTGTTATCTTCAAATTCAATTAATTGTTTATTATATCTTTTGAAATATGAAGGAAACAATTAGAGGCTCATAACCCTACAATGCTGGCATTTACAACTTGGCACATGCTTTTGTATTTGAAAATCTATTCCTAGGTGTAGAATTGTTTCTCTTTGGACTTGTTTCCTTTTTACCTTTTTAATGTCAATCTGACAGTTTTTTCTATTTTGATTCTTAGATATTTGGACAATGCAAACGCGTTGAAATAATTATTTAACTTGTGGAAGAATTTTTAAAACTGCTAGTCATATCTAGGTTTATGCAAAACTTATGTTCAACTCGTAGGATGTTGGAAATAGTTCATTGGAATGCACATTTGAGTAAAATAGTGTATAGATTTCTAAAAACTCGTTTCCAACACTTAGGATACAAATTGAGAGTTAAATATAATTTTTAATGAAAAGAGAATGATTTTCACAAGACACCTAGGGAAGTACCCCTAAGTTCAAACATAGTTACATAGGAGATATGAACAAAATGTGTAACAGGTCCCCTAACCCTTAATGAAAGGATGACCTTGAAATAAAATGCATAAAATCTAGAACAAAAGGTCATTCTAACAGAGAACAAACACCCTTGAAACCTCCTGTTTCTCTCTCTAGATTACCGAAACAGAGATAGATGAATGGGGGGATGATCTTTTTCCTTGCTCTGTCCATTCTCTTGCCATCCCATGCGTTATAATTTATTAGCCGCTATGCAGAGCAAAAGAATTAGAGAGTGCTTTTGATAGGGGTGAGCTTTTCCTTTTTGGACAGACATTTCCTCTTCCACTTGTCAACGTTTTTTTCATTTGAGTAACTATCGGGTCCAATGCCCTTAGGTATTTGAATTTTGCTTCCAGGGGGAGAACTAAGTACTTGATGGAGAAAGAAGCAATCCATAATTTGGGCTAGGTCTTCTACATCGGCATCATCCACCAAACTTGATCCTTAAACACGAGATTGCCTGAAAGCAAATCAACAAGCTCTGGTTGTTGGGAAAGGCTGTTTTACTTAACTCGAAAAAAGGTGAGTTATGTGCAAATTATAAGTGAATGACTTCTGTAGCATGCTTCTTGTACCAAGCCTCAAGCCTTCAAATAAGCAACATATTGTTTAAGGCTCCCTTGACATAATGAATACAAGGGAGGGAGTCACCTTGTCACTAGGACAATTAATCTACTTCTCAAGAAAAAAGGAGGACCTCCATTGATCAAGACTGCCAATGACCTTACCACAACCTTTTGTTCAATCTAAATGCAAGGACTTTCACAAGCAGTTTTTAAATGCCAACTCATTAAGCTGATAGGCCGAAGGTCAGTAACATTAAAGGACTCTTCAATTTTAGGAATTGAAACAATGAAAGGAAGAATTCAGGCTAGACACAAACTCACCTCTCTACAAGAAATCCTCAACAATCTGTAAGGTCTGTGCTCTTACTGTAGCCAGCATCGTTGGAGGAAAGCCCTAGTAGGTCCATTTGGGCTGAAATGTTAAAAGTTATTCTTATTGAAGCCTTTGAATGTTAATTTTGTACTTGTGGGTGCACAATTGTTTGTTAAGTGATGTGTGGATATGGTGATGTTGCTGCCTTGTGGTATGCAGATAGACTATTCCTGTTTCCCGAGGTCAAGATGCATGGTTTTTATATTGTGGTTCAAGTTATTATGCTGCTACAATGAAATTTATTTCTTGGGGAACTGCGAATAGCATAAGGGTGATTATAAAATGCCTAATTTTTGTATAGTTTTCATGTTTGCTATAACTATTTTTTTAAAAATATTTTCCTCGAGCATTTGAATGTTTATAGTTCATTTTCCTTATTCAAGAGCATGTTGTTGTGCAGAGCCTTCTGTAACCCTGCTGATGTTGAAGCATTTACAGAGGAAAAGAAGCAATCACTTCTGATCAAACGTCAAGGGAAGGGCGCAGATTTTGTCCGTGCTGTGCAGGAGATAATAGAGAGTTATGAGAACTCAAAGAAACAGGAGCAGGTTGAGCCCAAATCTGCTGATGAAGTTCCACATGCAAATGGTGGGAATTCCATGGACCCATTGCCAGACTCAGCAGAAGCTTCTGCTGCAGCTCTTGCTTTGCAATCAAAAGGTTCAGATTCTAGTAAAGCTATAGAGGATCAAAATCTTTCAGCTGAGAATGCCTCAGCTGGTAATGGAGCATGCGAGCAACTTGCTGATAATTTGGTGGCTAAAGAAACACCTACATTGACTACTTACACTTCAAGGAAAAGATCTGGCGGGTTAAGATCTCAAAAGTCTACAAAGGCAGCATCATGCCGGAAGTCCAGAAGCTCATTAAGGGTGGAATCATATCAATTGCGAAACTTCATTGCGCAATGCAATGGTGTTAGCCAGAGTGCTGCTGACGTGTCGACTAAGGTAATCAGGGATGGAGCTTTGAGAAGGAATAAACGAATTGGGAAATCACCTGGTGCCTCTGAATGGAATGATGTCGATTCATCTGTTCTAATGTCAAATGGGAGCATTGAAGATAATAGTTCTGAGATTGCCACTGTTGACTCCGACAATATTAGTTTGCATGAAGGCAGTACCATAGATTCTGATTGCAAACTTGAACATTCTGATACTGTTGTTGAGTGCTTGGAAGGGGATGTTGAGTTGAGCAAAGGGCTTGATTTCCAAATAAAGGCTGTGGTCATTAAGAAGAAAAGGAAACCAAGCAGGAAGCGAGTGGGTAATGATGCTGCTGAGCCTCCTACTTTAATGGATGTAGATGCAGACCTAGACTTAGGAGTTCGTAATTCTTGTCAGACTTCGCAAAACTCATTTGAACATTTAGAGGAAAGGTTTCCGAAAGAGAATGGAGATGAGCACCTGCCATTAGTTAAACGAGCCAGGGTTCGAATGAGCAAACCATCATCTAACGAGGAGGCATGCATCTCTTCACAAGCAGAAAAGAAACCTTTAAAAGAAGTGCCAATCAATATGCCAGAGCAGATGAGTCCATTGTTAAATGGTGAAGAGGAAAATCGTGCTCATGGAGACTCTTGTGCCGCAATAGGAGCTACTGATAATGTACCCTCTCCAAAGATTTCTACCCAAATTTCTGATGATATTCATGCTGATGTAGAATCTAAGAGAGCTTTGACAAATGCATCTCCTTCAAAGGATTGCAAGTTGATATTGGAAAATAGGCCTCAACCTTGGAGAATTATGAAAAACCAATTAGTCAGCAG
>NW_019014640.1:70359-98772 GCF_000150535.2 Carica papaya
TAAATATGGCGACAACGGATCCCCTTGCCTCAAACCTCGAGACAGAATAATGCGGTCGATCTCCTTCCTATTCAAAAGAATATTAGGCCTTAATTTACTAATTAATTATATTTTAATTTATAAATTAATTTTTAACACTCTCTCTTTATTTATAAATTTCATTTTCAATTCAAGATTAGCTGTGTAACTTTTGAAAAACTTCAAACTTGAGCAGTTTGGTGAAAATATTTGCCACTTGATCTTCAATCTTTACGTGCTAGAGCTTCACTTCTTTTTTAGTAATGCAATCTCTAATAAAATGATATCTTGTGTCTACGTATTTGCTTCGTTCATGGAATACCGGATTCTTGGTTAGTGCTTATGCATACTTATTGTCAATAAAAGTTTTAGTATGTTTGTCCAGTGTTAAATGAAGTTCTTCCAATAATCTTCTAAGTCATATGACATAACAAGCACAAGAGGTTGTTGTCACATATTCAAACTCACAAGTTGATAGTGTAACAATGATTTGCTTCTTAGAACTCCATGTAATTGCACAATCACCCATAAAAAATACGAAACTAGTTGTACTTTTTCTATCATCAATATCTTCAGTGAAATCACTATCACAAAATCCGCACAAGGTTGATATCATTAGAATATGAATAAAATAACCCAAAATCAATAGTACATTTAAAGTAACGTAGAACTCTTTCAGCAACATTCATGTGAGAGGTGATAGGAGCTTCCATAAAACGACTTATTAGTCCAACTGCAAAAAGAATATTAGGCCTTGTAAATATCATGTATCTCAAACTTCCCATAAGACTTTTAAAGAGAGTGAGATCTACTTTTTTCCTATTATCAAACTTTGATAACTTGACTCCACATTCTATAGGTGTGTTTACAGGATTACAATTAAGCATTTTGAATTTTTCTAACACTTTTCTTGCATAGCCTTCTTGAGAAATAAAAATATAATCTTCTATTTGCTTCACTTCAAGGCCCAAATAATAAGACATGAGCTCAATATCAGTCATTTCTCAAGTAACATATTTTTTTTGAATTCTTCAAACAAATTTGGATTGTTAATATGAAGATGAGATCATCTACATATAGATACACAAATAAAATATTATCATTATGATGATACTTCATATAAAGAGCATATTTATGAAGGCAACGAACAAATCCATTATCTTCAAAATACTTGTTTATACAGCTATTCCATGCTCTTGGCGTTTGCTTTAGCCCATATAAAACTTTCTTCAATTTCAACACTTTATCTTCATGCCTTTCAACTACAATACACAATGGTTGTCCTACATAAACTTCTTCATTAAGATAGCCATTGAGAAATGCCGATTTTACATCAGGTTAAAAATTTTTCTACTTCATTTGAGCTGAAATAGTTAAGAGCAAACGAATAGTCTCCATGCGAGCAACTGGTGCAAAAACCTCATCATAATCAATCCCATGTTTTTGCTTGTATCCTTTAGTCACACAAGTCTTGTCTTGTACATTTTCACATTTTCTTGAGAATATTTTTTAGCTTTATAGACCCATTTGACACCAATAGCTTTATATCCTTTAGGAAGAGTGAATAGCTCCCATGTGTTGTTATTTTCTATGGATTTGATATCTTCCTCCATGGCTTGTCTCCATCTTGCATCTTTGATGGCTTCATTAAAATTCATTAGTTCACTGTCAAGAAAAAGACAAAACAAATCATTTATATCAAAATTAGTGATATTCTCAGTTTCATCATAAAGATCTTGAATGCTCTTCAACTTTCGTGACCTTTCACTTGAACTTTATGAGAAATAGGGGCTAGGACAGGAGTTTGAGATTGAGGTAAAGGGGACTATTGCAAACGGTTCTAGATCCCTTGTCAGAGATTTTTCAAAGTATGGAAAGAAATCATAAGCATTTTTTTTTCTTCTCCCAATTTTAAGTCGTTTTTCATTAAATTCAATACTTACAATGATCTTGCCATTGCTTGGATTATACAATTTATAGTCTTTTGAGTTTGCATCATACCCAATGAAAATATGTTTGACACTTTGATCATCGAGTTTAGATCTCTCTTGTTGTAGAACATGAGCATATGCAATACTTTTAAAAACTCACAAATGGTTGATATTAGGTTTTATTCTGCTCCATGCTTCTTGGAGAGTCATGTCTTTCAAACTTGATGTTGGAGATCTATTAGATAAATATACTGCACAAGAAATTTCTTCAGCTCAAAATTCCTTGGGCATATTTTTTGCTTTTAACATACTTCTAGCCGTATTAAGAATAGTTCTATTCTTTCTTTCCGCAACTCCATTTTGTTGTGGTGTAAGGGCGACGAATTCCATTAGATTCACAGACATAATGGAATTCTTTAGAAGAGCTTTGAAAATTTTAAAAGTAATAAAAACATTTGATTTTTGCTTTAAAAAATATATCCAAGTCTTCCTTTTAAAATTATCAATAAATAGTAGAAAGTATTTATTTTTACCAAATAAAAGTGGATTGATTGACCCACATACATCGGCATGCACAAGTTGAAGTAGCTTGGTTACTCTTGTAGTAGCTTCTTTTAGGAAACTTCTTTTTGAATGTTTTTCAAGTAGACATGTTTCATATAATTGATTAGGATGGTTGATTAATGGCATTTCTTTCACTATTTTTTCTTCTCCCATCGCCTTGAGTGCACCAAAGTTCAAATAGCCAAATCTCATATGCCAACACCATGTTTCACATTCCACACTAGCTTCAAACATCTTGTTTCAATAGTTTTGAGATTCAAGATAAACATTCTATTCTTTAACATGTGCACCTTAGCAATTTGATCTCTAAACCAAAGACAATAATCTTTCATGTGAATTTTATATCCATTTTCAAGAAGTTGACCCAAACTCAAAATACTACTTCTTAACTTTAGCACATAGTAAACGTTAATGATAAGTATATGCCCACTATTTTTTGAAGAGATTAAAATTGTATCTTTTCCTTGAATTTGAACTTTTGAAGAGTCTCCAAAAGAAACATTACCATTAATCTTTTCATCAAACTCCATAAAATTTTTTTTATTGTCACACATGTGATTGCTCGCTACATTATCCAAGTACTATGAATTATGGGTGTCACTGTCTCCCTCTTTACATGCTAGCAATAAAGTTATTTCTTCCTCATCTTATTTATCATTGACAAAGTTGGCTTATTCCTCTTTCTCGTTTAAAGTGTTATGACATTTCCAAGCATAATGTCTATATTTGTGACAATTGTAACATTCAATATTTGATTTGTTAAAATTTGTATAGTTACTTCTTCCTCTCCCTCTTCCTCTTCCACGACATCTATTTGATGGTTGACTTTTGTCTTCATTATCGGCATCATCTTGAGTTTCATTTCTTTTAAATGCTTGATCACGACCCCGACCACGGCCACGACCACATCCTCTACCTCTTACTCGTCCTCTTTGCTTTCCACCATCATTCAAAGATGTCTTTGCTTTGAGAATTTGTTCTAAAAGCTCTTTTTGTCTTCTCTTTATTTTTTCTTCATGAGCTTGTAGAGATCCCTCTAATTGTTCAAATGCCAAAATGTATAGATCATTTAATTCTTCAATGGCACAAACCACATTGTCGAATTTTGGTGGTAACGATTGAAGAATTTTATGTACCACACGAACATCTTCCATCATCTCATCATTTCTCCTCATTTGGCTTACTATAGACTTTACCCTTGAGCAAAAATCTGAAACGGATTCAACATCCTTCGTTTGCAAAACTTCAAACTTGCTTCGTAAAGTTTGAAGTTGTACATTTTTCACATTGTCAACTCCTTGGAGGGAATTCTTTAAAATTTCCCGAGTTTGCTTTGTGTTGGTAGTGTCGGATACCTTTAGAAATATAGATTCATCCAAACCTTGATGGATGAGTGCAAGAGCTTGTTGATCCTTCTTCTTTGTTTTTGCAAAAACATCCTTCTAATTTTGAATAAGGATCCTTTATCTTCGAGTAGAGTAAAGTATTTTTCTACAATATCCTACACATCTTGTAAGCAAAGATGTCTTTGCTTTGAAAACTTGTTTTAAAGGCTCTTCTTGTCTTCTTTTTATTTTTTCTTCATGAGCTTATAAAGATCCCTCTAATTGTTCAAATGTCAAAATGTCTAGATCCTTTGATTCTTCAATGGCACAAACCACCTAGTCGAATTTTGGTGGCAACGATCGAAGAATTTTCTATACCACACGAACATCTTCCATCATCTCACCATATCTCCTCATTTGGCTTACTATAGACTTTATCCTTGAGCAAAAATCTGAAATGGATTCAACATCCTTCATTTGCAAAGCTTCAAACTCACCTCGTAAAGTTTAAAGTTGTACATTCTTCACCTTGTCAACTCCTTAGAGGGAATTCTTCAAAATTTTCCGAGCTTGCTTTGCGTTGGTAGCGTTGGCCAACTTTAGAAACATAGATTCATCTAAACCTTGATGGATGAGTGAAAGAGCTTATTGATCCTTATTCTTTGTTCTTGCAAAAACATCCTTCTCATTTTGAGTTAAAGATCCTCCACTTTCGGGTAGAGTAAAGCCTCTTTCTACAATATTCCACGCATCTTGTTAGCCAAATATGACTTTCATATGAAGACACTAACTCTAATAGTTTTCTTTTATAAGATGAGGAAATTGGAAAGAAAATAGATTGTTGCTAGTCATTTCTAGAATTTTAACAAGAAACTAAGCTCTGATACCACTTTATTAGAGAAAGTAGGAAGAGATTAGAGAAACTAAAGAGAAGACTCAAGATTTTTTATTTTAGTTATTTCAAAAAAACTTCAAGTATATGACTATTTATAGGCACTATTACAACAAATATAATAAATCGAATTTGTGACTCACAACTTCAACCAAACTAAATGATATATAGAGACTCTAGTTTACGAAGTTCAATAATTAACAAACTAATTAATTATATTTTAATTTGTAAATTAATTTTTAACAAAAAACCTATTATCATGCATATACTGCCAGTCTCATATTCAATTTTCATATCAACGTGGTGTCAAGAAAAGGACTGTGTCGTTATATTACAAAAATGTGTCCACATGATTGCCAAACCTCAAACACATTTGTGAACCCAACTCTGCAACTGATACTTTTCAATTTATTCTTATCAACTAATGTTTTAGAAAGAAAAATCATTTACAACTTGAATTTACGGATGAGCTCACGAAGAGTTATAATTGCAGGGGGGTTGCTAAGTCCCCAACAGTTCCAAAGCTTCATGGCTCCTAGCGAGCCTGATTACTAGGTCTCGTTGATCCTTCAGTTGGATGTCGCATCCCGAACTGACAGTGAAGAGAAAATATCATCTTACTCACAGAAGTTTTTTTTCCATCATCTTGAACTAAGCAAATATCTTCCTTCTGGGTTGCCCAGTTTATTTCCCTTATTGGGCACATATCCCCTGCAGTTGGGCTCACTGCAGTGATGTCTTGATCCATGTAGTCGGGCCCCAGAGGTCCCCTGATTGGACAGTTCATTAACTCAGGCATCGAGGTCGTCGAGTGACTAACTGCTATTTTAAAATCCAAACCACTCTCCTTTAGCGCCCAAAATCCCGTCATGTTTGCCGCTATATTCGAGTAACCGTCAACTATCACATCACGTAACCATCGACTCACCTGTGGAAGATTCCGGCGAGGAGCAGCCCGAAGTGAGTCATCCCACTCTGCCCTTAGCGCCACCACAGGATGTTGTAAAAGTAATTTGCAGAAACTTTTCGAGTGACACAGTCGGCCACATAGGTAACAAAACACTATCAACCTCTCATATTGGAATAAAGCATACATTGTTTTGCCATTACAAATGTGTAGTTTCTTCTGCTGATATAACGATTTCATCACATCAACAGCTACTCGGATTCTCAGGACACCCTAAGCGTTTATGGTGGCATGACGGGTATCATACTCTAGAAGCCGCCCAGGAAATTGCCCAACTGTTTTGCCATATGTTCCGAGACACAGGCTGCCGGTAAAGAGTGAACCTAGACCCAAAAATGACATATATTGATAGGAACCATCATCGGATCCTCGTTTTCTCGGATTCTATGAGTGACTAAAAGATGGTTATTAAAAGTCCAAGGGCCTCCGTTGATAATCCTTTAAATATCCACCTTATGGAACAATAAAAAAAGAAGACGACCCACCCCCAAATCTATGATGCTGACACCACGAAGAGTTCTTCAGACATCCGCCAGTGTATTGCGCATAGGATCAAGTTTGACCATTGCCTATGTCAAAAAACACCCTACGAAACAAGAATCTTAGTGCTCTTGTCCAACGTGAATGACTTCAGAGAGGTCCCAACCACCCTCCTCTGTGTCCGTTATGGATAGCGACGGCATACCCCCCACCGTGTCCATTGATAAGCAGATACGTTTGAATCAAGAGTTAGAGTATAAATCGTGCCAAGAAGGCAGAGATGAAGAAAAAAAAAATGTGCCAAGAAGATAGATTATGTTCGGTCCAATTTTTTTATAAACATATATGTTAAGATTTAATAGATAGAAAATAATAAAGATTATATCTTATCTTATCTTACTCGATATTTAAAAATTTATATTTTAGAATATATTAATTTACTCAACATATATTAAATAACAAACACTCTTTATCTCGTCGTAAAGTAAATGGTGTTAAATTTTTTATTCTTATAAATTCTATTTGATTTAGTCATGCTTTTTAGATAGATTATTATTATATTCTGTATAATAATAATTTTATATTATTCTCTCTTTTATTTTTTATTTAACGAAGATAAAAGAATTTTGATAATAAAATATTTTATCTGAATGAAGTAAAATATATATATTTTTAATTTCATTTTCATTCCAGTAAATTCTCTCCTTTATTGCAAAAAAAAAAACAATTATTTATATTGAGTCAAATGAAAAATAAAATATTTCCAAATATTTTTGATACAATAAAAATTCAGATATAACATTAACACAATAATTATATGTTTAGTGGTTGAGAATTTTAATTATTGAAAAATCTAAACAAGAATACGACCTTCCATTATAACAACAGCTTTCCCCCGAAGAAGGACCCTTTGGCTGTCGGTATTTAAGTGAATGTTTAGTACACCGCTTCTTGATGAGGCCTGTGCAATATCGCCAATACAAGGATGATTAAGCATTTTTTATTATTACTATATTTATAAATATATATACATATCACTATAAAAATAATATTTGAGTGAATAAACGACAAGTTTAAAAACATACCGCATATGCTAAGAAATCAAATTTCTTCAGCTTCTGACTCCAATATGGTGTTAAAGAACAATGAGCACTTCCACAAACAGGATCCTGAATATAATAGATAAGTATATGAAAATCCATTAATATTCACAATCTTTAATGCTTATTTTCAAGTTTTCTAATAATTCTTGCAACTTCAACTCTAACTCGATATATGTAAAATTCTAATTTAAATTATAAATTAGATACAAGTCATTACAATTTTTTATACTTGGCAATGTAAAAATAATATTATCTAATAATTTTTACATCAAATTTTAGCATTACCTCTTTGATACCATATTTCGGAAAAAAGAATCGACTGCAAAAATCAAATTCAGAGTCTTGAGGAGCTTCGGCTGAGACAATTATTCCCCTCCCAGGACACTTCATTATTTCATCGAAGTTTGGTTCCAACTCAATAACAGACTTCCATGAAGTAAGTACAACCTACAGATGTACATATCATTTTTAAATTTTAACATCTGGTGATAGTTAGAATGAGAAATATATATATAAGTCATTATAAATACAAAATTTATTATATAAGATTAACATCTCTTACTTTTTTCTATAAGATTAATAAATATTAAATTTTATCACGTACTATTAAAAATTTTTTAGAGTAAAATAATATAGTATAAATTTTAAATATTTTTTAATAATATAGAATAAATTTTGATACTTTAATCATTTTTCACACACAGGGTATCGCAAATAAGATCAAACTATGAGATATAAACATAACTTATTCTGATACTTTATATAGAGGATAATAACTTGTAACCAAAATTTTCAAAAGCTTCAATGACTTTGTTAACAGTTGAACAATGATTAACAAAAACATATTATGTCAAACTTACCAATATAGTGCCCAACTTAGTTGTCTTCTTAATCTCGACTATGGAATTAGAAGCCACATTCAAGGCTCTAGCAATAGTTGAAACTTCACTAGAGATGAATTCAGTCGTTGGGAATATAGGAAAATCCAATTCAATTAAAAACGACAGCTTCTTGGCTTCACCATTCTGAGCTTGGGAGAAATTGATTGCTTTCCCATCTTGAACCTTTTTCGCTGTTAGAATTCCAGATAGAGTCTCAAATTCAATTGTGCTGGAATGGACCAAACCACCAGAGAAAAGAAAATGTGCAGATGCCAAGGTTGCATGCCCACAGATATCAACCTGTAAAAATATTTTTACATATGTTTTTGTAAAGCTCATTTAAGTACTTAAATATTTATTATAATATAATATTTTAAAAAAATATATATTTATATTTTTAATTTATAACTTTTTATAACCAAAAAAAAAATGTATCAACTATTTAACTAAAAAATTTACTATTATTTAAAAATATATAATTTAAATATAAACAAAATTAAGATAAAACTTTAAATAAATTACCTGATTATTAATTCCAAATTTCATCGAAATGAAATAACACAAATTTGTTAAAAGAAATTTTTTTAGTACAATTTAAATACAAAAATTAAATTTCTGATAAACTAAACCCATCTATTCCAGGTTTAATCAAACAACACAAGACAAGATCGCCGACAGACCAGAATAGGAAACTGGATCCCATGCTCTATGAAATTTCATGTTCATATATAGTCTATTTTTCAGTAACAAAAATGAGATCAACTGTATATTCATAAAAAGTTTCATTAACGAATTAACCTAGTAACAACCTCGGTGATAGGGGTGAACCATCTGAGACGGAACCTGGGATTTGAAGTGTCGGTGGATGAGTCAGCGGTTCGAGTTAGGTAACAGGTCATAGAGACATTGAACTCGGCAGCCAAGGATTGTAGCCACTCGTCGTCTTTATCTTCCTCTAACAAGCAAACCGCAGCAGGGTTCCCCTTGAAAGGTGAGTCGGTGAACGCGTCCACCTGGTCATGATTCAGGATCAAATCAACACCAACTTCGTTATAGCATATATACACATATATAACCGTTTATAGGATGAAGTTACTTACCACACAGTATTTGACATGTTTTCTATCCATTTTATGGAGGGAGAGAGGAGGGTTTGTAGGGATGAAGAAGGAGATAGATGGATGGATGGATGGACGGACTGAGAGAGGAAATAAGAAAAAATGGCCGACAGCATATCTTGTCTCTGTTGTTTCTCTTGGCAACTGCAGATGTAATTAATTATTATTATTATTTTAACAGACTTTGTAAATCCAAGTAAAATAAAATTTTATTTTATTATTTTTATTTTTATTTATTTGATTTTTATTTAATTTAATTTAATGAAAATAAAAATAATAATAATGATAAAATTGGGTAAAAATATTATTTGAATTTAATTGAAATTGATTTTGGGAAGAATGAGTAAAAATTTGGATTATGGGGGTATTTTTGAAAAGAAAATCGGAAACCGGGGGTCAAAACGCAATTTAAAAAAATTGTTCCACGTCAGCACCCACCTCAACAGCCACGTCAGCGGCCCGGTCAGCAGCCCTGGCCAACCAGGACTCGCCGCATGGCAAGACAACGCTGACCAGTGAACGGGCCACGTGGGCGATCCGCGTGCGCGTGATCGGACGGCCCAGATCCGTTCCCGTGCGCACGGACGGCCCAGATTCAATCAAGCACAGACGACCCAAATTGCATCACGATGGACGGCCTAGATTTAATCCGAATTAAATCGCGATCGAACGGCTCAGATTTAATCTTGATTGACGGTTGAGATTAAAAGGCAAAGGGTATAAATAACCCCACCCACACCTGACCACAAAAATCCTAGCCGCCAGTGCCTCGCCAGAGAAGAAGAACCAGATGCCGGAGGAGCCGGCCGCCGCCACCCGCCGCTGCACCGGGGAAGTTTTCGACCGCCGATCGATGTAAATTTTCTCTCCCTTGCTCGTTTTTTGATGCTGAGTCCTCCTATGGCCAAACCGGAGCCAAACCACCGACCAAACGGCCGAAAAACCCAGCCAAAACCCAGCGTCGCCGCCGCGCCCCTCCTCAGTTTTTGCCTCCGATGAGACCCTTCCCGGCCTCCGTTCGATGCAAATTTTATACCACAGTGATCACCGTTCTTTTCTCTACAGGTTGATCGGAGCCAAACATCAAAACACGACTCACGACGGAGGAGCCGCCGCACCCCAGAGCACCGCCGTCGGTAAGTCTCGGTTTTTCATGATTTTTTGGCCCACCGAGGGCCTTAGGGTTGTTTTATCACAGGAATCGATGCAAGTGTGACCAAATTCGGCCGAAAACGAGCAACCCGAGGCGAATCGCTGCCGTAAGCGGCGGCGCCGTCGTCGGAGCACGGCGAAGCCGCTGTGCCGGAATTTTGATATTGGCCGGAAGGGGCCCTACGTCTGATTTGGGATTTTTTGGGTCACCTGCAGGTACCGGTAGTGATTTTCAGTTTTTCGAAAAAAATTTATGGAAATTTAGGACAGTCCGTAGGCGCACTATAGAGTCGATTTTAGTCCCGAAATAAGTAAGGACCCTTCACCCTGTTTCCTATCACGGTATTAAAGCTAAATAAATAATTAAATTGTACTTTGTGACTTTATAGACGTATAATTGATTAAGGTTACCAATGGAGCCCGAGTCTGATACAGTATTGGTCTGTTATTGTTTGATATAATTTCCAGTATTAAATGCAGCATGATGTTTGATGTAATTATGTTATGGTCTCGTATGCATGAACTATGTTTCTTTTATTATGGTTTGTATTATGGTGAACCCGGTACTGTATTGTCTTATTTGGTGTCAATTACTGGTTTACATATTTTGTATGATTGGATGATTGAGATTAAGGAAAAAAGCAAAAAGGTTATGTGAATTGATAAGTGGATAATGTGAACAGCCTGACTAGATATCCTGGGAGATGGTGGACAGACCGAATCCGTAGGAAACCCTACCGGGAACGTGGTCTCTCATACCGGACGGGGTATGGATACCTTATGTGTTTTGGCGCCCATACCAGACGGGGTATGGGGACGGCCCGTTTCACCCTCATACCGGACGGGGTATTGAGGTTCATGGTTTTGGCGCCCATACCGGACGGGATATGGGGACGGCCCTGGAATCAGGTTGTAAATGTTAATGGTTCACGTGCAGAGGGGACCCCCTATGGATCCCCAGGGATACTAGTAGGCTGGTAAAAGAGGAAATCTGTTTCCTGATGATTGAAATGTAAAGGTGTGATATATGTTATGTTATAAAGTGTGGATGATTTCATGATATTATAAGGTTATTATTTTCATATGTTGTTTTCATGGATCTTGCCGAGATAAGTGGATAGTAAAGGATTTTATAATTGAATTTGTTATAAATTATGCTCCATTGGTCATTTTTGTTTTCTACCCATCTTTACTTCCGTGGCGGTGAGATAGTGTGATGTCTTTACTGGACTGGTGTAGTTCATTCCTTATTTAACCATTTCAGATCAGGAAGACATTGTTCTCGAGCCCGTTCCGCGGGAAGACGGCGAATGTGACGCCTAAAGACTCCCTAGCTATATTTATAGTTCTTATCTCGAGTATCTCTTTTAGTTAGTTTGTTCTTTCATGTTTTGAGTACGTTTTGGTTATTGTGTAAGGGATGTTAATCAAAATTTTTATTACGCTTCCGCATTTGATATTTTTAATACATATATTTCATTTAAATTTCCGGAGCCGTTACAGACTTTGACTTCAAAAGCAATTAAGATTATTATATACTAAAATGAGCAGCGGGTAGATACAGTAAGCAGCATCTCTTCTACTTTTTCACTTCCACATAAATATTTTCTTTTGGCTAAAACTTATGCTCCCATGCTAAACTAAAATTAGATAAGAAAATATCATTCGATAAGCTCCTCTTGACTCCAAGTTTTTCACAACTTTTTTTAGTCTCTTGTTCTTCACTTTTCTTATATTTCTTTTTTTTTTTTTTAATTTTTTTTTGCTTTTTTGTTGCTTAATTTATGTTCTTTGTATGAGATAATTTGTATTGAAATTTTAATATATAGAATGATTATTGTAACGCCCAATAATTTTAGCATTTTTATTATTATTTTTTATTAATTTTAATTTTTATGTATTTTATTTATTTAGTTTAATTTATAATTTTAAAAAAAAAATAATAATAATATTAATAAAAATAATAATAATTGTAAAATTGGGTAAAAATATTATTTGGATTTAATTGAAATTGATTTTGGAAAAAATGGGTGAAAATTAGGATTCTGGGGGTATTTTTGAAAAGAAAATCGGAAACCGGAGGTCAAAACGCAATTTGGAAAAATTGCGCTCCGTCAGCGCCACGTCAGCAGCCACGTCAGCGGCCCAGTCAGTAGCCCTGGCCAACCAGGACCTACCATGTGGCGAGACCACGTCGACCCGGGAACGGGCCACGTGGGCGATCCGCGTGCGTGCCATCGGACGGCCCAGATTCGTCCCCGCACGCACGGACGGCCCAGATCAAGCGTGCGCACGGACGGCCCAGATGCAATCGCACGGACGGCCCAGATTTAATCAAAATGGACGGCTGTGATCACCATTCTTTTCTCTACAGGTTGATCGGACCCGAATCACCAAAACACGAACCTCGCCAGAGAGCCACCGCACCCGAGAGCACTGCCGCCGATAAGTACCAAAATGACGGAGTCCCATAGTTCAAAGTTTGCCATGCATCCAGGAAGTACCAAAATGTACCAAACTATGCGACCTCGGTTCTGGTGGAATGGGATGAAGAGGGATACAGCTGACTTTGTATCTAAATGTTTGGTATGTCAGCAGGTCAAGGCAGAGCATCAGCACCCAGGTGGGTTACTTCAGCCCTTACCGATCACGAAATGGAAGTGGGAACATATCATCATGAACTTCGTATCGGGGCTACCCAAGGCGCGTTCAGGACACGATACCATTTGGGTAATCGTTGACCGACTTACCAAGTCTTTCTACTTCCTAGCCATCAGGATAACCGATTCATTGGACAAGTTGGCAAGGATGTATATCCGGGAGATAGTCAGATTGCATGAGGTTCCAGTAACAGTAGTGTCCGACAGGGATCCCAGGTTCACCTCTCGATTTTGGAGCAGCTTCCAGCAAGCTATGGGAACAAAGCTGTCTCTTAGTACTGCCTTCCACCCCCAGACTGATGGACAATCAGAGAGGACAATTCGTACACTTGAGGATATGCTCCGAGCTTGTGTCCTTGATTCCGGGGGCCATTGGGACGACCATCTACC
Source organism: Carica papaya (assembly GCF_000150535.2). The sequence continues at coordinate 83,841 of NW_019014640.1, forward strand.
CCTGATAGAGTTTGCCTACAACAACAGCTACCAATCAAGTATCGGCATGGCTCCATATGAGGCGCTATATGGGCGCCCGTGCAAGTCACCGATTTGTTGGGAGGAAGTGGGCGATAAAAGATTGTTCGGCCCGGAGTTGGTAGAGGAGACCACGTCCAAGATAGTTAAAATCAAGAAGAACATTCAGACAGCTCAGAGTAGACAGAAGAGTTATGCAGATATCCGGAGGAGAGACCTAGCGTTTGAGAAAGGCGACCGTGTGTTTCTTAAGGTCACTCCTTTCAAGGGAATTGGTAGGTTCGGCAGGAGGAGAAAATTAAACCCCTGATATAATAGACCCTTTGAAATCTTAGACAAGATTGGTACCGCTGCCTACAGACTAGCACTGCCTCCTGAGCTCTCCCAGGTTCACAACGTGTTTCACGTATCTATGCTACGTAAGTACAACCCGGACCCTTCTCATGTCTTGGCTCATGAACCGCTTCCACTCCAAGAGGACTTGTCTTATGAAGAAGTACCGGTCGGTATCACGGACCAAGAGAGCAGAATACTCCGCAACCGAGAAATATCATTTGTAAAGATCGTGTGGCAGAACCACACGCCCAGAGAGGCTACTTGGGAATTGGAATCAGAATTTAGAGCCAAGTATCCCCATTTGTTCGATCAAGAGTAAGAGGCAAATTTGGGGAACCAAATTTCTTTAAGGGGGGGAGAGTTGTAACGCCCAATAATTTTAGCATTTTTATTATTATTTTTTATTAATTTTAATTTTTATGTATTTTATTTATTTAGTTTAATTTATAATTTAAAAAATAATAATAATATTAATATTAATAAAAATAATAATAATTGTAAAATTGGGTAAAAATATTATTTGGATTTAATTAAAATTGATTTTGGAAAAAAGGGGTGAAAATTAGGATTCTGGGGGTATTTTTGAAAAGAAAATCAGAAACCGGAGGTCAAAACGCAATTTAAAAAAATTGCGCCCCGTCAGCGCCACGTCAGCGGCCTAGTCAGCAGCCCTGGCCAACCAGGACCTGCCACGTGGCGAGACCACGTCGACCCAGGAACGGGCCACGTGGGCGATCCGCGTGCGCGCAATCGGACGGCCCAGATGCGTCCCCGCGCGCACGGACGGCCCAGATCAAGCGTGCGCACGGACGGCCCAGATGCAATAGCACGGACGGCCCAGATGCACGCGCACGGATGACCCAGATTAAATCAAGAACGGACGGCCCAAATTTAATCAAAATGGACGGCTGTGATCAAAAGGCAAAAAGGTATAAAAAAAACCCCCACACCTGACCACAAAAACCCTAGCCGACTGCCCTCGCCGGAGAAGACGAACCAAACGCCGGAGGAGCCGGCCGTCGCCACCCGCCGCCGCACCGGGGAGTTTTTCGACCGCCGATCGAGGTAAATTTCATACCCCCGGCTCGTTTTTCCACGCTGAGTTCCCCTGTGGCCAAATCGGAGTCAAAATTCCAGCCAAACGGCTGAAAAACACGACCGAAACCCAGCGGCGCCGCCGCAACCCTCCTCAATTTTTGCCTCCGATGAGGCCATTCCCGACCTCCGTTTGATACAATTTTTATATCACCGTGATCACCATTCTTTTCTCTACAGGTTAATCGGAGCCGAATCACCAAAACACGAACCTCGCTGGAGAGCCGCCGCACCCGAGAGCACCGCCACTGGTAAGCTTCGATTTTTCGTAATTTTTTTGGCCCCCCGAGGGCCCTAGGGTTGTTTTATCGCAGGGACCGATGCAATGGTGGCCGAATTCGGCCAGAAACGACCGAAAACAGCCAACCCGAGACGAATCGCCGCTGCAAGCGGCGGCACCGTCGCCGGAGCACGGCGGAGCCGCTGTGCCGGAATTGCAATATTTGCCAAAAGGGGCCCTGGGTCTAATCTGGGATTTTTTGGGACACGTGCAGGTACCAATAGTGCGTTTCAGTTCCTCGGGAAAAATTCAGAGAAAATTAGGGACAGCCTGTAGGCGCACTGTAGAGCCGTATTCGGACCCCGAAACAAGTAAGGACCCCTCACCCTATTTCCTATCACGGTATTAAAGTTCAATAAATGATAAAATGGTATTTCATGAATCAATAGATGTGTGAAATTGTTTAAGATCGCTAATGGAGCCCGAGTCTGGTGTGTTTGTCGGTCAGCTGTTGTTTGGCCTATTTTACAGTTTTAAGTGCAGTATGAGGTCTGATGTTTTCATTTCATAGTTTCGTGTGCATATATCACTGTTTTATTGATTATGGGTTGAATGACTGAGAACCCGATGTTGTATGTTGTCTGGCTTGGCATGAATTACTGGTTGCTTGTTTGTGTGTGATTTGATGATGTTGACTGAAGAAAAGGGGAATGAAAGGTTATGTAAATTGATAATTGTATAATGTGGTCAGCCTGACTAGATATCCTGGGAGATGGTGGACGGACCAGGTCCGTAGGGAACCCTACCGGAATTGTGGTCTCTCATACCAGACGGGGTATGGAGACCTTATGTGTTTTGGCGCCCATACCGGACGGGGTATGGGGACGGGCCGTTTCACCTTCATACCGAATGGGGTATTGAGGTTTATAGTTTTGGCGCCCATACCGGACAGGGTATGGGACGGCCCTGGAATCTGATTACAAGTGTTAAAGGTTCACGAGTAGCAGGACCCCTATGGATCCCCATGGATACTAGTAGGCTGGTAAATAAGGAAAAATATGTTGTGTAATGATTGAGATACAAAAGGCGTGATAAGTATTATGTTATACAGTTCCTATAATTTCGTGATGATGATAATGTTATTGCTTTCGTATATTGTTTTATGAATTTCACCGAGGTAAGTGGATAGTAAAGGATTTTATTATTGATAAAAGAATTTGTTGTAAACTATGCTCCATTGGTCTTTTTGTGTTTTCTACCCACCTTTACCTCCGTGACGGTGAGATAGTGTGATGTCTTTACTGGGCTGGTGTAGCTCATTCCTTATTTAATCATTTCAGATCAGGAAGACATTGTTCCCGAGCCCGTTCCGCAGGAAGACGGCGAAGGGGACGCCTGAAGACTCCGTAGTCATATTTATAGCTTTTATTTTCAAGTTTCTCTTTTAGTTAGTTTGTTCTTTTATACTTTGAGCACGTTTTTGGTTTTAGTGTAAGGGATGTTTAATCAAAATTTTTATTCCGCTTCCGCATTTGACCTTTTTAATACACATATTTCATTTTAAAATTCCGGGGTCGTTACAATTATAATATTTTTTATTATATTTATACTTCACAATTCAAGTTTTCTCTTTAATTTAATAAAATAAAATAAATTCCACAAAAAATAAAGATGAAGATAATTATGAAGATCGGAGCAAGAAATAAAAATTCTATAAGAAATAAAATCTATACTCATCTTTACCCACCTTCTTTTCATCCATAATCATGGACAATTGCTTGAAGATATTTTTGGACTGAATTCATTAAATTTTTACTTTAATTCTTAATAGTTTAAATACTATGAATTTAACCTTCAACAAATTACAATAATCATTTTATATTGTTGTTAAAATTAATCAAAGTTGGTAAGTGTATGTTAAATTATTAAAAATTAATTAAATTACTATTTTATTCATTGAATTATTCACTTTATACAATTGGGTTTCAAATTTTTTTTTACTATTATTTTATATTTACAATGTTATTTCAATTAATTACTTGTTATATAAGAAAAAGATTTTAATAGAGAATTAGGAAAATTATTTCTTTTCTTTTTCATATTTTTTACCTGTAAAGTTTTAAAAATATAATGATTAAAATTAACTTTAATACATTTAAGAATAATTGTTTCAATTAAGAAATGCATGTGATAATAATAAACATATTTCATAAAAAAAACCTGGAATAAATGTTTTTTAGAAATCTTATTTAATGTTAATGTAATAACTGGGGAAAAGAGAAAAAAAAAAGGAGAGAGGGAAGGGAAAACGACGTCGTTTTGCAGAGGGAAGAAAACGACGTCATTTTGCAGAGGGGAGAAAACGACGTCGTTTTGGAAAGGAAAAAACGGTGTCGTTTTGCAAGGAGGAAAACGACGCCGTTTTGAGAAAAAAAACTGGGGTGATTCAAGTAGGAGGCGGGGGAAGGCAGGAAGGAGGAAAGGACGGAAAAAGAGGGAAAAAGGGGAGCAGAGGAGAAGGGGAGCGGGAGAGAGAAAGAGGAGAGGAAGGAAGGTTCCAGAAGGAGAGAGGAAGGAAACGGAGCGGGGAGAAGAGGAAATCGCGGACGGTGAGAGCAGATTCGACCGCAAGGAAGAAAAATGGAAACGGGAGGTACGGTAATGAACTCTAAATTTGTGTGTTGATTTGAGTGTGAAATGGTTGGATGTGTAGCGTGTGTAGTAACGGGTTACGGAGGTAGTGACGTACGGAAGGGACGGGTGAGAATGTGTAGTGAGGCGGGGGAAAGAAAGTGGACCGAGGGAGGATCGCAGAGGAGAGAGGGAGAAGGTGGTGTGCGGGTAAGGGAGAGAGATAGGAGCACGGAATGAGTGGAGGCCATGAGAGAGAAAGGAGAGGTGCAAACAAAAGAGGTAACCGCGTGAGGATCGCGGGAGGAGAGAGTGAGAAGGTGACGGTACGGACGGGAAACGGTGTGGGGGTGAGTGAGGGGTGTGAGCGACGCAGAGGGAGATAGGGAGACGTTGTGGTGTGAGGACATAGTCGGAGGGAGAGATAGGTGGAGGCAGTGGGGGAAAAGCAGGGGAAGGGATGAGTCCGTGGAGTGAGTGAGGCGAGAAGGACAGTGTGAGGTGATGGTGTGGCGGGTAATTGTAGCCGAGGGAGAGATAGGGCAAGGCAGTGGAGGAACGCTGGTGGGAGGAAGAACCCGCGGGGTGAGTGAGGTGAGAAAGATGGTGTGACGCGACGTTGTGGCGGGAGATTGTAGCAGAGAGAGAGAGTTAGGGAGGGGCGGGGAGTGAAGGTTAGAGAAGGGAAAGATCCACCAGATGAGGGAGATCCACCGGGGGAGTGAGACGCTTTGGGAAGTGGAGTTGGTTAGTTGGAACCTTAGGGGAAGAGAGACGGAGTGAGTGGGGGCAATTAGGAGATGTCGCAGGTGTGCGTGCGTGGCCTGGTATAGGTCGAGAGGTGGTTAGTGGTCACCGATATCGGTGACGGAAAAGAAGGACCAGTGTATGTGTGAGTGGCCTGGTATAGGTCGTGAGATGGCTAACGGTCGTCGATGGTGGTGACGGGAGAGAATGATCAGAGTATGTGTGAGTGGCCTGGTATAGGTCGTGAGATGGCTAAAGGTCGCCGATGGTGGTGACGGGAGAGAATGACCAGAGTGTGTGTGAGTGGCCTGGTATAGGTCGAGAGATGGCTAACGGTCACCGATGATGGCGACCCAAGTGAATGAAAATGGTGTGTGTGTGTGTGTGTGAGTGGCCTGGTATAGGTCAGGGGATGGCTAACGGTCACCGAAGGTGGTGACGAGAGAGAATGATTGGAGTGTGCGTGTGTGGCCTGATATGGGGTCGATAGGTGACGGATGGTCGCCGCTGTTGGTAATGGAAATGAGTGAGATTTGTGTGCGTGTGTGGCCCACTAGGGGTCGATAAGTGGTTAATGGTTGCCAATCTTGGCGGTGAAGGGTATCCCTGGCACACCTGGAGTGTCGTCGGGAACGGACGCCTAGGGTAGGTAGAATAGTAGGTGTAGGAGGGAAAGTGTTGAGTTCAGTAATGAACGATTGGTAGAGGCATAGGATTTATATTGTTGCATTTCACGCATGTATTTTGAGTTTTACTGTACTGAGTTAAAGGAATTCACTCTTTCCTTTTTACAGATGATGTAGGGACGGAGTCCGGATCGAGGCCATTGGATTCTGATCCTAGTGTGTAGAGTACAGGATGAGGAGTTTCGTTTTATTTTGTCTGAATGGAATATGTAGAATTGATGATAGCATAGATTTTGAGCATGGTTGTATGGTATGAGGTGTCTTGTACATGGTTGTAAGATTGTCTTGATCATTGAATGAGGGATTATGCTATTGTTTCCTTGTGCATGACCGTTTGGTTATGAAAGTTGGTTGTTTGTTAATTACGCCTAACAGAAAAAAAAAAAAAAAAAAAAAACGGGGCATTACTGTAACGGCCCCGGAAATGTTAAAATGGAATGAGTATTTAAACACATAAAATGCGGAAGCGAGATCAAAATTTCAGTTAACATCCCTTACACGAAAACCAAAAACGTACTTAAAATATAAAGGATTAAACTAACTAAAAGAGAAACTCGAAAATAAAACTATGAGTATGACTACAGAGTCTCTAGGCCTCCCCTTCGTCGTCCTCCTGCGGAACGGGCTCGGGAACCATGTCTTCCTGATCTGAAATGGTTAAATAAGGAGTGAGCTACACTAGCCCAGTAAGAACATCACGATATCTCACCGTCACGGAGGTAAAGGTGGGTAGAAAAACACAAAAGACCAATGGAGCATGATTTATAACAAATCCTTTTATTTATGATAAAACCTTTACCATCCACTTACCTCGGTGGAATTCATGAAACAATATAAGAAAAACAATAACATTATCACAATCATGGAATAATATAAGCTGTAAAATATAGCACTTATCACGCCTTTTGTAATTCAATCATTATACAATATATCCTTTTCTTATTTACCAGCCTACTAGTATCCATGGGGGTCCATAGGGGTCCCGCTACCCGTTAACCTTTAACATTCATAATCAGTTTCCAGGGCCGTCTCCATACCCCGTCTGGTATGGGCGCCAATACCATAAACCTCAATACCCCGTCTGGTATGAGGGTGAAACGGGCCGTCCCCATACCTCGTCCGGTATGGGCGCCAAAACCATAAACCTCAATACCCCGTCCGGTATGAGGGTGAAACGGGCCGTCCCCATACCCATCCGGTATGGGCGCCAAAACACATAAGATCTCCATACCCCGTCCGGCATGTGAGACCACAATCCCGGTAGGGTTCCCTACGGACCCGGTCCGTCCACCATCTCCCAGGATATCTAGTCAGGCTGACCCCATCATACAATTATCAGTCTACACAATCTTTCATTTTCCTCTTCCTCAGTAAGCATTATCAATGCACATTTCAAAACAAGCAAATCGTAATTCATGCCGAACAGACAACATACGGTATCAGTTTTTTTTTTCAGTCATTCAACCCATAACCAATAAAAACGTAATATATGCACACGAAACTATAAAATAAACACATCAAACCTCATACTGCATTTAAAGCTGTAAAACAGGCCAAATAACAGTAAATCATCAATCATACTAGACTCGGGCTCCATTAGCAATCTTAAGCAATTTCACACATTCGTTAATTCAAGAAATACCGTTTTACCATTTTGAACTTTAATACCGTGATAGGAAATAGGGTGAGGGGTCCTTACTTATTTTCGGGATCCGAATACGATTCACAGTGCGCCTACAGGCCGTCCCTAATTTTCCCTGAATTTTTCCCGGGGAACTGAAACACACTAACGGTACCTGCACGTGTTCCAAAAAATCTCAAATTAGGCTCAGGGCCCCTTTTTGGCCAATATCGCAACTCCGGCACGGCGGCTCCACCGTGCTCCGGCGATGGCGTCGCCGCAAGCGGCGGCGATTCGCCTCGGGTTGGCTGTTTTCGACCGTTTTCGGCCGAATTCGGCCACACTCGCATTGGTCCCTGCAAGAAAACAACCCTAGGGCCCTCGGGGGGCCAAAAAATCACGAAGAAGCGGAGCTTACCGGCGGCGGCGCTCTCGGGTGCGGCGGCTCTCCGGCGAGGTTCGGAGTTTGGTGATTCGGCTCCGGTCAACCTGTAGAGAAAAGAATGGTGATCACGGTGATATAAAAATTGCATCAAACGGAGGCCGGGAAGGGCCTCGTCGGAGGCAAAAACCGAGAGGGGGCGCGGCGGCACCGCTGGTCTTCGGCCGCGTATTCCGGCCGTTTGGCCGGGATTTTGGCTTCGATTTGGCCACAGGAGGAATCAGCGTGGAAAAACGAGTCGGGGGTATGAAATTTACCTCGATCGGCGGTCGAAAATTTCCCCGGCGCGGCGGCGGGTGGCGGCGGCCGGCTTCTGGTTTGTCTTCTCCGGCGAGCGGCAGGCGGCTAGGGTTTGTGGTCTGGTGTGGGGGTTCTATTTATAACCCCTTGCCTTTTGATCTCAGCCGTTCATTTTGTTTTAATCTGGGCCGTTCGTTTTTGATTGAATCTGGGCCATCCGTGCGATTGCATCTGGGCCGTCCGATCGCGCGATTGATCTGGGCCGTCCGATCGCACCCACGCGGATCGCCAACGTGGCCCCTTTTTGGAGCGACGTGGTCTTGCCACGTGGCAGGCCCCGGTTGGCCGGGACTGCTGACCGGGCCTGCTGACGTGGCTGCCGACGTGGCTTTTTTTTTTTTTTTTCCTTCTCCTTCTCGGTCCGGGCGCTACAGTTACAGTTAAATATATAATTCATTTCTAAAAATTTATAAAATTTTATAGGCTTATAACACCTTATTAGGAAAAAACAAAAATCGTAGTTGTTGTTTTTTAGTATTTTTTTAATATATAATTAAGAAAGTGGATGTTTAATATGAAATTATGTTATGTTTTTTAATATTTAATTTAAGTTAGATTTGTAATTTGAGTGATTTAACATGTGTTGTATTTTCAGTATTTTTATATTTATGCGACTATGCATTTTTTTTTTAAATATTGATCGGGTACGTATTAATAAAAAAATAATTGAAATAAATAAGTTTATTAAATATAGTAAGTATTTAATTATTTAAAAATTATAAAAACTAAAAATTGTTCTCAATAAAATTTATTTATTTACTTTATTTATGTAATAAAAATGATAATAATAAATGTTATGTAATAGATAATTTTTTAAATTTTTTTCAATTTATAATCATAAATAAAAAAATTCATTTTAAATTAATTTTTTTATATTAATTATAAAAAATTTAAATTTTTATTTTTTATAGAAAATTTACTTTTTTTAATATTTTAAGAAAAAAATTTATTAAAAATTACAGTTTAAATAATTTTGTAAGTTAAATAACTGAATTACAAGTTAAATAAGTTTTTTTTAATTGTTTTTATTACTATTAAATACAATAAGATATTGACAAATTACTAATTTAACTGAATATACAATCATATCATCCTATCAATCAAAACAAAATATTTGTCATTTTCATACATACACAATTTTCTCAAACATGATATAATTTTGTCATTATCAATCTCAGCAATTACTATACATTAATACTTTAGTTCTTACATTAATACTTTAGTTCTTACATTAATACTTTAGTTCTTAATATTTTAAAGAATGTGAATTTAACCTTTAATAAGTTATAACAATCATTTTATATTATTGTTAAAATTTATCGAAGTTACTAAGTGTATGCCATATTATTAAAAATTAGTTAAATTACTATTTTCCTATCTAATTTTACTTTAGAAATGGGGGCATAAGCTTAGCCGAAAGAAAATATTTAAATGGAAGTGAAAAAGTAGAATAGATGTTGTTTACTGTATCTACCCGCTGCTCATTTTAGTGTTAAGTGATTGCTATTACTTCATATTTCTCACATTTTTTATTCCACATATCTAATCCAACCATAGACCACCATAAATTTATTAATATATGACAGGTTGGAGAGTGAATTAATTACATGTGATTAGTCTGACCTACTATGTTAAATTAATATAACTACTCTAGTTCTAATTTCAGACTTCACGAAAATGATACGCACTAAACAAATAAAAGCCTTGGGTGAGATTTTGTGTCCTTACATGCAAAAAAACTAATAAGGACATCATATGTCCTTAACTGAAAAACTACATATCACGAGCTATTCATCTAGTATGAACATCAGGAATACACTTACTGCTAATAACAATAATCTTTGAGTCAGTGAATGTGACAAGTAACTAACCATCCATCATCACCATCAAAGACAGTTTATGAGAAACATAACATTGCATATTATAAACCCTATAAATAATAGTCATTGAATAATTCATTTTAACATATCCTTCAAGGAAATGGATGCAATAAGTAACTCCCAACACTTTGATTCAAAATAAATAAATAATAGAAATTCACAATTTCAAAGACACTATTTTATACCTCTGTGTTCACTAAACCAATACAATACATAGCCAAAAACTAAAATTATACACCTAATAAATGAAGCACCTCTGAGAGAGTAGCCTCCCCTATCTTCTTCAGCGGCATAAAAAATAACGTTGAAGTCACCAATTACTGCCCACGGAATTTGCTGTCCTCTGGATAAAACTTTCAGAATTTGCCATGAATCTTTTCGTCTGAGTCTATGCGGATGACCATAGAAACATATTATCATGCATATACTGCTAGTCCCATAATCAATTTCGTATCAAAATGGTGTCGAGAAAAAGACTGTACCGTTAGATTACAAGAATGTGTCCACATGATTGCCAAACCTCCCCCTCTCCCCATTCTATCCACCCTAAACACATTTGTGAACCCAACTCTGCAACTGATACTTTCCAATTTATTCTTATCAACTAATGTTTCATAAAGAAAAATCACTTCCGACTTGAATTTATGGATGAGCTCACGAAGAGTTATAACTGCAAGGGGGTTGCCAAGTCCCTGGCAATTCCAAAGCTTCATGGCTCCCGGTGAGCCTGATTACCAGGTCTCGCTGATCCTTCGGTTGGATGTTCGGGTAACTTGTGAATCGTCGCATCCCAAACTGACAGTGAAGAGGAAATATCATCTGACTTAGAGTTTATTCGCAGACATTTTTTCCCATCATCATGAACTAAGCAAATATCTTCCTTCTGGGTTGCCCCGTTTATTTCCCTTGTTGGGCCCATATCCCCTGTAGTTGGGCTCACTGCAATGATGTCTCGGTCCATGTAGTCGGGCCCCAGAGGTCCCCCGATTGGAGGGTTCATTAACTCAGGCTCCGAGACCACCAGGTTACTAACAGTCATTTTAAAATTCAAACTTCTTTCCTTTAGCGCCCCAAATCCCGTCATGTTTGTCGCTATATTCGAGTAACCATCAACTATCACATCACGTAACCATCAACTTACCTACGGTAGATTCCGGTGAGGGACAACCCGAAGTGAGTCATCTCATTTTGCCCTTAGTGCCACCACGGGATGTTGTAAAAGTAATTTGCAGAAACTTTCTGAGTGACACAGTCGGCCGCATAGTTAACAAAACACCGTCAACCTCTCATATCGGAATAAAGCATACGTTGTTGTGCCATTACAAAGGTGTAGTTTCTTCCGCCGATATAACGATTTCGTCACATCAACAGCTACTCGGATTCTCAGGATACCCTAAGAGTTTATGGTGGCGTGACAAGTATCATACTCTAGAAAGCCACCCAGGAAATTGCCAAACTATTTTGCCATCTGTTCCGAGACACAACCTGCCGGCAAAAAGTGAACCTGGACCAAAAAATGACATATATTGATAAGAACCGTCATCGGATCCTCATCCTCCTAGATTCCATGAGTAACTAAATGGTTATTAAGAGTCCAAGGGCCCCTGTTGATAATCCTTTGAATATCCACCTCATGAAAAAATCGAAAAAAGAAGACGACGCACTCCCAAATTTGTGATGTTAACACCACCAAGAGGTCTCCAGACATCCACCAGTGTATTGCGCATAAGATCAAATTTGACCATTGCCTCTGTCAAAAAACACCTTACTAAGTAGAAATCATAGTGCCTTTATTCAGCCTGAATGACTTCGGAGAGGTTCCTATTAAAAATTAATTTGTAAATTAGAATATAATTAATTAGTTTGTTAGTAGTTAAACTTCATAAATTAGAATCTCTATAAATCCTTTGGTTTGGTAGAAGTTGTGAGTCATAAATTAGATTTATTATGTTTGTTGGCGGTTATAATTAATTCTAGTAGTTGTAATAGTATCTATAAATAGGCATGCACTTGGATTTTTTTTTATAAGAACCACAATAGAAAATCTTGAGTCTTCTCATTAGTCTCTCTAACATCTTCCTCCTATCTCCAACAAAGTGGTATCAGACCTTGATTTCTTGTTAAAATTCTAGAGATAGCTAGCAATAATCTATTTTCTTTCCAATTTTTTCGTCCTACAAAAGAAAACTATGAGAGTTGGTGTCTTTATATGAAAGTCATACTTGGCTCACAAGATGTGTGGGATATTGTAGAAATATGCTTTATTCCACCCAAAGATGAACGATCCTTAACTCAAAATGAGAAGGATGCTTTTGTAAGAACAAAGAAGAAGGATCAACAAGCTTAGATGAATCTATGTTTCTGAACGTGGCCGATGCTACCGACGCAAAGCAAGCTTAGGAGATTTTGAAGAATTTCCTCTAAGGAGTTGATAAGGTGAAGAAGGTACTACGACTCCAAACTTTATGATGCGAGTTTAAAGTTTTACAAATGAAGGATGTTGAATCCATTTCAAATTTTTACACAAGGGTAAAGTCTATAGTAAGTCAAATGAGGAGATTTGGTGAGATGATGGAAGATGTTCGTGTGGTGCAAAAAATCCTTCGATTGTTGCCACCAAAATTCGACTATGTGGTTTATGTCATTAAAAAACCAAAGGATCTAGATATTTTGAAATTTAAACAATTATAAAGATCTCTATAAACTCATGAAGAAAAAATAAATAAAAAAAAGACAAGAAGAGTCTTTAGAACAAGTTCTTAAATCAAAGGCATCTTTGAATGATGGTGGAAAGCAAAAAAGACGAGGAAGAGGTAGAGGTCGTGGTCGTGGTCAAGTATTTAAAAAAAATGAAACTCAAGATGACGTTGATAATAAAGATAAAAGTCAACCATCAAATAGAGGTCGTGGAAGAGGAAGAGGAAGAGGAAGAGGTAACTATAGAAATTCTAACAAATCAAATACTGAATATTATAAATGTCATAAATATGTGCATTATGCTTGAGAATGTCGTAACATTTTAAACGAGAAGGAGGAACAAGCCAATTTTGTCAATGATAAACAAGATGAGGAAGAAACAACTTTGTTGCTAACATGCAAATAGGGAGATACTTATACACATAATTCATGGTACTTGGATAATGGAGCAAGCAATCACATGTGCGGTAATAAAGAAAATTTGTGAAGCTTTATGAGAAGATTAACGGTAATGTTTTTTTGTGGAGACTCTTCAAAAGTTCAAATTCAAGGGAAAAGTACAATTCTAATCTCTTCAAAAAATAGTGGGCATGTACTTATTACTAATGTTTACTATGTGCCAAAATTAATAAGTAATATTTTGAGTTTGGACCAACTTCTTAAAAATGGATATGAAATTCACATGAAAGATTATTGTCTTTAGCTTATTGATCAAAGTGTTAATTTTTATTGTTAAGATACACATGTAAAAGAATAAAATGTTTATCTTGAATCTCAAAACTATTGAAGCAAGATGTTTTAAGGCTAGTGTGAAAGATGAAGCATGATGTTGGCATATGAGATTTGGCCATTTGAACTTTGGCGCACTCAAGGCAATGGGCGAAGAAAAAATGGTGAAATGGATGTCATTAATCAACCATCATAATCAATTATGTGAAACACGTCTACTTGGAAAGCATTCAAGAAGGAGTTTTCCAAAAGAAACTACTACAAGAACAACCAAGCTACTACAACTTATGCATGCTGATGTGTGTGGGCTAATCAATCCACTCTCATTTGGTAAAAATAAATACTTTCTATTATTATTGATGATTTTAATAGGAAGACTTGGGTATATTTTTTAAAGCAAAAATTAGATCCTTTTGTTGCTTTTAAAAATTTCAAAATTCTTGTTGAAAAAAATTGACGTTGTGGAATAAATTCTTTGAGAATAGATAGAGGAGATGAATTTACTTCCAAAGAATTTTATGATTTTTGTGAATCTGATGGAATTCGTTACCCTTTAATATTTTGAGTTTGAACCAATGAATTTTGATGAAACCATAAAAATGTAAGATGGAGAAAAGCCATGGAGGAAGATATCAAATCCATAGATAATAACAACACATGAGAGTTTTCCACTCTTCCTAAGGGACATAAAGCTATTGGTGTTAAATGGGTCTATAAAGCCAAAAAAGATTCTCAAAGAAATGTGAAAAGGTACAAGACAAGACTTGTGGCTAAAGGATACAAGAAAAAACATGCGATTGATTAAGATGAGATTTTTGCACCAGTTGTTCGCATGGAGACTATTCGCTTGCTCTTAGCTATTTCAGCTCAAATGAAGTGGAAAATTTTTCAACTTGATGTAAAATCAACATTTCTCAATGGCTATCTTAATGAAGAGGTTTATGTAGAACAACAATTGGGTTTCATAGTTGAAGGGTATGAAGATAAAGTGTTGAAATTGAAGAAAGCTTTATATGGGCTAAAGTAAGCGCCAAGAGCATGGAATAGCCATATAAACAAGTATTTTGAAGATAATGGATTTGTTCATTGCCTTCATGAATATACTCTTTATGTGAAGTATCATCCTAATGGTGATATTCTATTTGTGTGTCTATATGTGGATGATCTCATCTTCACGAGCAACAATCCAAGTTTGTTTGAAGAATTCAAGAACAAAATGTTACTTGAATTTAAAATGACTGATATTGGGCTCATGTCTTATTATTTGGGTCTTGAGGTGAAACAAATGGAAAATGATATTTTTATTTCTCAAAAAGTCTATGCAAGAAATGTCTTAGAAGAATTCAAAATGCTTAATTGCAATCCTATTAACACACCTGTAGAATGTGGAGTCAAGTTATCAAAGTTTTATAATAGGAAAAAAGTAGATCCCACTCTCTTTAAAAATCTTAAGGGAAGTTTGAGATAGATGACATTTACAAGGCCTAATATTCTTTTTATAGTTGGACTAATAAGTCGTTTTATGGAAGC
>NW_019014640.1:159810-172933 GCF_000150535.2 Carica papaya
AGAACTACAAGCGCAAACGTAGTTCAGTTTCATTGTGTATGTGTTGGTTTACACGGATTCAAAAACAGAGCAAAGCGCTGAATGGAGGGAAAGAAAACAAAAGAACTGCAGACATTGAATGATGCATTTACCTTTGTTTTTCTAGCTCTCAGAAATCAACATTTTTCTCTACTTGATTATGATTGCGAAAAAATATGTGGTCCAGTGTTCTCTCAACAGTGCTTGGTCGTGCGATTCTCTAATGCAACAAGATTTATAAATTTCAAACTGGTTAAATATAATGCGGAGTTTACAATGTGGAGAACCTCTTTAAGATTTAAGCTTTCATAACCTGAAGTATGAAAAGGAAACAAACTCATAGAGCATTTGTTTAGATTTGTGGCTTAGTGACTGAAAAAGTTTATAACCTTTGAGGAATTATGTTATCATCTGTAGGGTATCGAACAGACACTTGGCTATCTTGAGGCCTGAACCTCCACCAAGTATGGTGAAGACAGTGGTTGTGAATTTGACTTACACAAAAGCAATATATCTGTAATGTTAAAGAATTTTTTAGGAGGAAATGATGGAGATCTGTTGATAAGAATGCGGAGATAAAAAAAGGAAAACCACTTTAAGATCCAGGAAGAAAGAGATTAAGTGAGAAGCAATTATTAAACACATCTAGGCAGCATCTAAGTGGAGTTGTGGACAAGAGAATGATGAATAACTGTGCCACTTGTAGCTTTATGTTTACATATGTGAATAATGTATTGAATATAAAAGGTTTATGTTGTATGTGATGACAGCATTTTTTCAGTTATATTAGTGATTTTGTTTCGATTTAATTTGTGCAGACAAATTAAGTTCTGCATTGAAATTTTTTTGAGAATCATCTCTTTTCATTAACAAGTAGATCCACTGATTAGTGCTTAAGTGGTCTTGCAACTCTAGTAAATAGTTGGTTTTCTTTTTTAACTCTGTAGTTGTTAGTTTTGAGCACTTTCCACCACCACCTGCCGCTTTTGCTACAGGAGCATCTAATACTCTTTTCCACTTGCTTAAAAATGTGGTTGCCTTGTTATTTACCAGTGGCAGAATTGGGTGTTAATGAGATGTAGTCTCCAAACTCTCAACTGTTTCCGCTTTTGCAAGGCTCTTGCAGATTCTTGGTAGACAGCATGCTTATTTCTAGCTAAATTCTTTGAATAATATTAGCTTTGAGAATTTCTAAAAAGGTGTCGGACATCATTGATATTTTTCCTTATGCTTTCCCTTCTGGCTATTTCTATTGAAATAGACCCTCACTTTTCTTCATTTTCTTGATCTAAGTGGGTTTAGAGATTGAATTTTGGAGAATTAAGTCGATATGTTAGGAGTTGTGTTTAGGTTTGAACTATTAGTAAGTTGCCAACTTGTCACTAGAAGAAAATAGGATTTTGAAATGCTCTGTCCTCTCCGTTGGTGTGTTTTTGTTGTTTGGTGTTGTTTGATATGTCCTGTTGAGATGCTCAACATTTGCATTTTCTTGGTAGTTGATGTGATGTAGGATAAATTAGGTTCAATTTGCCTACTTCGAGATTAGGGTAAAACTTAGATCTCACACCTAAAGATTCTTAAGCCTCATATTTAAGGTTAGTTTGCATCACAAAAGTAGTAAGTTTGAGAAAATTCTCAAGAACATCTTATTACTAAACTTCTCTCAAAGGTGAGGTTAACTTTCCCAAATAGGATTAAATTAAGAATTCTCGAAAACATAAATACTAATATGACTAGAATATTATAATAGACTCCTAATATTACAATTTATAGTTTTTTTTCAGCATATAAGCTTTTTGGTTCGTAAGCCAAAATGGACAAAGCAAACACCAACGTGATGTTTTTTAGGTCAAACAGGCTTATAATAAAAGGGCAAACCAAACATTCTCAACAGTTCTAGAACTAAAAGACATATGGCTTATATTCATTTTTTCTTTGACCTTTCATCTATTTCCTATTTGGCCCTTAAGGTTTCAATGAATGCAATTCATGATTTAACCTTGTATAAGTTTAGTCATTTTATTATGTCAAAATTAATCAGAGTTGGCATATGTAGGTCACATCAAAAAAAATTTGATAACGTAGTGTAGCAAAAAAATGTTTGTATAACAGGTACATATTGCTAAGGTATCACGTTGTCTGCTGAGAACTTAATGAAAATCCAAGTTAATCATGAAATTTATAAAATGATACTTTATCCAAGTATTAATGGAAACGTAATACTTGATTGATGGAAACATAATTGGGATGCCATGTCATCAAAAGTTTGATGATATGGCATAGTTACGATAATTAATTCCAATAAACTGACATGAGGATTAATTTGGGATATTACTGAAAGTTTAAGTCCTTATTGCAGCCTTGACCAGATTAGGGAATTAATGAAAGGTCAGGGAGCAAAAATGTATTTGGGCCGAAGTATAAATTCCTAATCTACTTGGCAAATCTAGGGTAAATCCATTCTGCATTTTGATGCCATTTTGAGGATGTAATCTTTGAAAGAACTTTATTGTCGGGTGAAACGTTGAGCTTGACCTTCTATATTAATGAGTCACATAATATTACCATTTTAATATTTTAACTTGTTATGATGAACATAGTAATCAGGATGTAACGAAGGCCATAGAGTGTCATGACAGGGTTTTTTTTAGCATAAAGCTTAGATAGTTTCTGAAGTAAATGGCACTATGCTAGTAAATGGGACTGATAGGAATGGGTATTTCTTTTTCTGTTTTTACAATTCTATTATGTTTATTTTCTTTGACTGTATCTTTTCTATTTTATAGGTGTGGATATCAGTATGAACACACATCTGAAAACTGTGAAGCTAACGCTAAAGGGGAAGAATCCAGTGACTCTGGATCACCTTAGTGTGAGGGGTAACAATATTAGGTATTACATCCTCCCTGATAGCTTGAACCTTGAGACTTTGCTGGTGGAAGAGACACCAAGGGTCAAACCCAAGAAGCCAACTGCTGGTATTGCAATTGACTCTGTCCTCAAAACTCAGTTTACTGTGATGCGGATACTCTGTTTACTTTGTATATATAAGTACACAGTTGACAATGGTCTTTATGTGCTTTTGTGATAGCAGGGAGGCCATTGGGGCGTGGCAGGGGTCGTGGACGTGGGCGTGGCCGTGGTCGAGGTCGTTAGCCATGTTGCATCGGTTTCAAATTTTTGTAACAGCTGGTTATGTAAACATCTTTGCTGTAGGGAGAGTTTGATTATTGTTAGTAAGAGAAATAGTACTGATGTTCACCTTTTTATGTATTTGATGAGAGAGACAGAATCATGAATTTGAAGATACTTTGTTAATGGGATAGAGAATGAGTGTCTTGAGTGGCAAGTTGATATATTTACTTGTAAACTGAGACTGTATTAATGATGGTGTTGCCCCATATCAGACATATTTTTGTCTTGTCTAATTCGTTGTAAGAGCATGCAAGGGCTTTCTGGGGTTGATAATGCTTACCCGGAAAAGCCAGAGCTGGCCTAGACTATCATCGTAGACTTGCAGTTTTCACCGTTGCCGATGGTGGAGATTGTTTTTAGTCATATGGTAATTTACTTAAATTTATGTGTATTATTTTCTATGCTCTTTTCAGTGATAGTTTTCGTTTCTTCGGATTGCTCAACCTGGTTTAAATTTATTTATAAGAAATGTTGACCCTTCGACTCCTGGCCGCACACGTCATATCTGACGGCCACTGTTTATTCCTTAATCTCATCAATTTCCTGGTTTTAATTCCCAAGTAGTTCATAAATAGTACCTTGCAGTTAAAGAAGGAAGGCAAACGAGGGAAATGGATAAATCATCGAGGATCAAGGAAGCGGTGTTGGTGTCCGGAGCGATGGCCTTGTGTTGGCTGGCTATAGAAATCGCCTTGAAGCCTTTCCTCGGCAAGACTCGCGCCGCCATGGACAAGTCTGATCCTGCTCGCGATCCCGACGACTCCGACTCCGACTCCGACTCCAACCGATATTGACAAACCACCTTTCACAACCCCGCCGGCCGATTTCTAATCTGATGCCCCGTAAGTACTAGCTTTAGGTTTCCTGTTCTGTTTTGTTATTTAATTTAATTGTAATTCACTTGAGAATCTTGGGCTCCATTTTTTTTTTTTTTTTCTTTTCTCTGGAATGCGAATCGGTAAGAGCTTTCATAAATTAAAAAAAAAATGAAATTCTATTTAAAAAATGGAAGTTTAATCTAAAATCAAACCAAGTAATATAATTATGTTATGTGAAAAATTAGCTGACACGTTTTAAACCTCATTTATAGTGGAGAGCGGACAGGTGCAACTTGTAACCGCTCGTAGTACTGGACGTATAATATTAAATATTATTGAAATATGTCAACTGATAAATAAGTTAATGAATAATTTTTACTTAACATGGTAAAGAAACACGAATTATATTCTATATTCCATTGCGGTTGAAATTATGTTTTATTGAGAAAGCACCAACTGACCAACCATTTCCCCTAACCAGCCAACAATCCACCAACATGTTAATTCTTTTATTATTTAATTTAAATTCCGTACATAGCCCCCCCCCCCTGACTCTTCTTTTTTTTTCTTTTAAAAATTTTATTGAAGATATACCCAATTTATTTTTATTTAATTAATCACAATTCGATATAAATAATAAATATTTGATAATTTACAATAAGTATATATGTTTGGTCAAAATTATAAAAATTAAAAAATTATTTTACAAGACTTGGTTGGTTGAATCTGGATTTATCCAATATTTTTAAGACTACACCAAATTACTAATTAATACTTAACCATTAGTGCTTACCTAATTTTATTATTCTCCCAATAATATATATTTCTCAAATTTATTGTCAATTAAATAATAATTAAGCTAATTAATAACAATTTTTTTTAAAGATTTAATCATTTACTCTTATTAAATATTATTATATGGAATATATAGGTTTGAATATATATATATATATATATTTTTTTAGTATAAATAAATTAAAAAATAAATTTAATTCTTATCTCTCTCTCTCTCGATCGAGATTTTTAATCCACAAAACGACGCTGATTTACGGGTCCATCTCGCGGCACTGCTTACGTGTCAATAATTTTGTGGATACCCAACGTCACCGAACCGGCAACCACCGAACCGGTTTGAGGAACCGAAATAAAAAGCCGGCTCACTGCTTCTGGCTGACCTGGTAAAATCAGTCAGTGAAACTGAGAGCTGACCCAATTCATCTGTTCAAAAAATTATCTCATTGCACCAAACAATATCGGATTTTATACTGGATCCCTGTCTTCTGATCTGGCTTCTCTTTAAATTTTTCACGGAAAGAGACTCTGTCCTCTCCATGTTTCGTCCTCTGGTTTCTCTGTTTCACCTGTCATGAAGGGTACTAATCTGCAAGAGGAGTGTAAGTTCTTTTTTCTTTCTGCTCTTCCTAGCCACGCCCTTTTATTTTCTTTGAAAATAATATATATATATATATTTTCCGTTTCTTGTTTGTTTCTTCTGATTTTCATGGTGATTGGTTGACATTTGCACTTGGGTTAGACCTAGTTTTGTTGTGATGACGACATTGTCTTTGACTGTTCTAGTCTACTAGAAAGAACTGTATTTTAAGAGTATTATGAACTTTTGAAGGTCGTTTTTTGAATATCAAAATTCAAAAGAACCAGAGCTTCTACAAGTGTGTGAGACGAGATTCTGGGTCCTTTTTAGCAAATAATTTCTGTCTTGTCATTGCAATTTTACATGCTGTATTTGGTTAGTTCATAATTAGCTGAGTGAGATGAAATTTTACCTGTCGTGATCGCAAAATAGAGGATCTGTAGCTGGTTTAAGACCATTTCAGAGCTGGTTTTTGGTGCCAGAACTTCCAATCTATGAATGAGTTCCTGATTCACTTGCTAGTTCAGATCACTTGGCATGCAATATACAATTTAGGTTTTAGGAGATTGGGGACATTAACATTGTCTTAATCAGCGCCGAGTTCATCTGCAGTAGGTGTGTTGCTTTCGGTAAGGAACTTGCTCCAATGTTAATCGCAAGTATTTTTACACTCGTTATACTAGTATTATATATTGCTATCTACTTGTATAGAATTGTTGGAGTCTGTTGCTGCATATACAATGAAATTTCATGTGCTTGGTTTAATCCATAATGGAAGATTTTCAGAATTTTCAGTATCCAAAAAGAGTTGTTTCTTTTTCTTTTTGAAAAATTTCTGGGTTAGAATGTCATTGCATTCATTAGAACCACATGTTCTCTGGGAAGTTGATGTTGTCTGATATTTGCAACCTGACGGGGTTGCCATTTCTGTATTTTAAATTGGTTATGAATCTTTCAAGTTTGTCATGACCTAGATAGTAATAGATATTGGAAGTAATCAATCATATATGTCTATTTTAGGTTTGTTATGGGTTAAGAAAGTTGTTTTGGTGAGTGAAATTTAATCTTTAGTTTGTTAGCCTTAAGTTGTTTTAAGTAGCTTAATGTCAGGTATAAGCTGATGTCTTGTATTTTCTGGCCATTCAATCAAACATCAAAGAAATAGCAATTTCTCTCTTGACAGATTTATTACCTTATTCCATTATTCTTCTCGGCTTCTTCTTCTATTCTTTGCTTTCTTTCTCTATTCCTTGCTATTCTTGTTCTCTTCTTAGGTCCAGCGGGAATCTGACAAATGGTACCAAAGCAGTCAGTTCTCAACTATTCTTTCTATGCTCTGATTCTCTTGTTGTCCTTCTTTCTTTGTTTGGATTTCAAACTCAACCAGCTTCTAATCGATCATTCTGAAATTCTTTAATGAATATTAATTACCCTTAGTTGGCATGAAACTAGATTGCACATCAAGTTTCTGTGCGATATAGCTAACAATGGGCTGATAAAAGAATTTGAGGAGCTGATGGATAATCCTCTATTTCATTGTGGATTTGGTGAAGGTATATCATCAATGCTGAAAAGTAGAAATGTGGGTGATCATAGAGATCATGAAAATCCAAAAAATGATTGAGGTGGTGTTGATGTAAGAAAGGGACATTTTCTTCGGCTTTGTGAACTTCTATGAAGGATGGGCATCCTAAAGTAGAAGGGGCAATTATAGTCGACCATATGCAAAATGAAAGTATTGTTTTAAGTAAATTGGAGAATTGTGCACACCATGTCTTTGTGAGAAGTCCAATTTCAAGGATCCATGCTTTTGGCAGTTCATCCTCCTATTTTAGCAACTTACTCCTTTTAATGCTCCAAGTCCACTTATTGATGATGTTGTTATGAGGTCAACAACTTCAAATCAAGCTGCTTAAATGCAAGAAAAAACTGTTCAATCTTGTGTTACTTACCTTTTGGAACATGTAGACTATCTAGCTCTTGAAGGGTTTCGGAGATTGATAGAGGATGACCTAGAATTTAACATGTGAGGAAAAACTTCAAATCTGATTTTGAAAGGTTTTTGTGAAGATTGTTTGTAATATCTGTGGTGGTTCAAATAGAAGAGGTGTCAGAGCATGTTAAATTGGCTGGTAAAGGTGGCTTGATAAATGAGCATTAGATGTTTGTTAAAATTCCTTACCAAACGTTTTG
Source organism: Carica papaya (assembly GCF_000150535.2). The sequence goes on from NW_019014640.1 coordinate 167,407, forward strand.
CCTGAGAATGTCATCTGAGCCAAGTATCAGCAGCAAGCATACCAAAGGATGGCACCACTGCAGGACATCATGAAGCTGTCAACAATGAGCTGGTTTGAAAATGAAAATAAAATTTATACTCTATTTATGGAAGGTGATTGTTCTTTAAAAATTCAAACAAGTTTGGGGTGCAACAACCACTGAACTTTACTGAACTATGCTCTGGTATGTAATATCACCTTTATAAATCGTTGTTGCTGAAACTTGTCAAGTGGAGTCTGATGAATGCCCAGTTCAAAATGGTGATTTGATTGTTCACCATCTCTTTATTGCTCCTTTTATCTTTAGTAGTTAATTGCTTAGCATCTCTTGGTTGCTCTTTCATTTGTGGCTAACTTACATCCTTGAGGATAAGGATGATTTTTGTGGGAAGGGCAATATTTTGACCTAGATAGTAAGGATATTTCAGAAATAAGAAAATTATTATGTATATTTTGTGTTAAGAAAGTTGTTTTGATTAGTAAAATTTAGTCTTTTAGTTACTTAGCCTTAAGAACAAGTTGCTTAATATCAGCTATTTCATATAAAAGTAGCTTAATATCAGCTGATATCTTGTAATTTCTTTTTATTCAATCAGATATCAAACAAGTATTAATTTCTCTCTTAATTTTCTCTCTTTTTCCTCTATTCTTCTCAACTTTTTCTGTTTTCTGCTTTCCTTGTTGGTTGGCTCTTTTATAACTTGTGGATCCATTTGTATGTCTGCTTTCTCCATATGTTAGGATTTACTAATTTAAGCTAAAAATTTCTGGTAACCTCTTTTTTTGAATAGATTCAGTTTCCGTGCATTTCCTAAACATTTTCTGATCAGAGTGTGCAAAATTTCTCTGCCTGCCTTTTGGATCTTGGACATCCTTAATGTTTCAACTTTGTGGAACATTTAAAAGTGAAAAATGGAAGACAACTAAAGTGCACCTATAATATACATTTTTCCTCGAGCTTGCTTTACATATATATTCTTGAAATGTCCTTTTCTGAAAGGGACGTCCTATTTGCAATTATGTTGTATTCCGAATCTTATATGCTTCTCTGATCAGGGGTCGATAAACATGTCCGTCGCACCAGTTGAGAGTATGGCATCATTGAGCAGTGATATCTTCTATGATATACTGAGGCGTCTTGATGGTCCAACTTTGGCTTGTGCTGCATGTGCTTGTGCAGCATTTTGTTCAATATCGAAAGAAGAGAGATTGTGGGAAAATGTTTGTTCTTCCATGTGGCCTTCGACTAACAGGGAGGATGTCAAAAGTTTGATATCCATGATTGGTGGATTCAGAAAGTTCTATGGAGATTGTTTTCCTCTTATTGTTAACAAGGAAGTTTCGGAGTACCGTTGTAATGATTTTGTTGAATATCCTAATGATTGGACCGAAGCTGAGTACTATGGTGAAATGGATGAATCAGAGAGTATTTCACCCTCAGATTTTGTGTCTATCGTGGACATCAGGTATAAAGATAAACCAATCTGTTCAAAAGTCCTCTGGGGTCTTCCTAATGCAAATGGATCTGATGGTTGGTTTTACAACTGCCCATTTCGGATTGATCTTCTTACTTATGCAGCTAGGGATGATGACAGTGAAGGGGAAGTTACCCTTTCTGTTTCTGATGGTCTTCCACCGATAACATCTATGGAGAAAGAAAGGAAAGATGGGAAACTATGGAGAGAGCTTCGTGATGGACTCCGTCTCAGCTGGATTGTTGTGAACAAAAAGATAAAGCAAGCCGCTAATCTTGCAAGCTGGAGCCCTCTTGGTGGACAGAGGCATTGGCCGACGGATAAAGATTTTGTGATACGTTTTGGGTCAATTCTTCCTGCAAAAGATATTCTCCCATGTCAAGTGGTAGAATGCATCCTTATCATGAAGTTCAGAGTCATCCATACGGAGGGAGAAGGTGTTCAGACGACACTGAAATTAACCGAACTGAGCATGCAATTAGAAGATATGGAAGGTGCTCATGTAAATGGAAGAAACAGTTTACTTATCCTCAAGGAAGCGCTGAGCTGTCGGCGGAGCAAAAATTACAGTGAAGTTGTTGAGTCTTGCCATTTGTACTCAAAAGTACAGAGTGAACTCAAGGAGGAGAAGATGAGAAATGAAAGCAGATTAGACAGACTCTGTATCTTGAGTGGTATTACTGTGTTCGCCATTTTCTGGTTCTACATTTTGTAAAGTGGACCCTTAGCTGAAGATGTTCTAACAAATTACCTTCAACATTTTTCTACTTGCTTCATGAAAAAATTAATTTTGTTTCAACCAATAAAAGTTGCTGCATATACGCATATGTTGCTTTGAGAAAGATAATCTTAAATCAGTTTAGTTTTGAGTATGTGTGAATAAAAGAGCATTGTTGAACACAGGTCTATTCTGGGAGGCACCCACATGCTTGTTTATAGTTGCAAATGCACCCACCAAACCATGACGATAAAACATATACATTCATGCAATTCCCTGAAACAGAATTGAGTATATTTGCATAGTTGCTTAAGACTCATTTTCTCATGGTAGAAAAATCTTTCTTGCTCCTTCCATGAGTAATTGCCTGATGGTAGACACATTTGGTTCGAACCGAACAATCCGGTCCAGTCCAATCTTTTAATTGGGACTCAGAAATGTGTGCATCCCTAATAGTAGATCAACGACTCTGTAAAAGATCTCAATCTGAGACTCTCCAAGTTCATATTGAAAATACGCGAATCGGAAAGGCAAACATGCCAGCAATTGGATCAGATTCTGGAGCTTCTATGCGGTAACACGCTACTCTCCTATGTAAGCGCACTAGGAGAAGCTTCACAATAAGTTCATAAGTTCCTAAAGCTGGACAAAGCTTCAATTAGAGCAGAAGGTTGTTCCACACCGTCGGACCACAAGATCGAGGAAATGAAGACATTGTCGCGAGTGAGCTGTTGTTTTTCTCCTCCATCTGCATTAGCTTCTACAGTCGTGAGCAACAATGTTTCCTGTCCTACCACGTGGAAGAATTGTCCATCATCTTCAATTGAGAATCCGTTCTACCTACTCAAAATTTTTCTTCTGTTGATGAAGAGGTAAAAGTGGGATTGTAGAATCCGCTATGGTTGAGAAGCTGGATGAATTTGTAGAGGAGCCAAAACATGTTAAAAATATTGGAAATGAAGGTACTAGGTGGTTTGGTGAATGAGCATGAGGTGCTTGTTAAAATTCTTGGCAATGGTTTTATTCTCCTAGCCTGCAATGTTGATTGCGTGCCATATTGATTATTGAACTTCGTCAAATTCTTCATTAAGCTACTTCTCTGCTATCGATGCATGCACAAATTGAGAAAGACAGGATGATAAAAATACTTTTGTAGCTGCAGAAAATCTATTTGGTTCCCTTACCGAACAATATAATCCTAGTTCCACCTTTCTCTTAATATGAATTTTTGTAGATCATTTAACAAAACAGATCTGAAAAATCAACCCTCTACGAATGGAAGCATACTATCAGATTCACCTAGCATGGTTACGAGGTTGCATCTAAAGAATGGGACATCCATCAACTGAGACACCTTTGGCGGTAGAACAAGTAGCCAATGGACAGTCCATAAACACCACCAACTCCTAGAGTTAACATTGTTAATGCACCCGACATAGCAACTCCAGCGTCAAGTGCATTTGCCAACACATAATTATAGGTTGGCCACCAGTTTTTATACCTCCAGTACACAAAACAAACGTAGTGCAAAATCCCAACTGCAGACCAATTCCAGTAACTTGCAGCAGAAGCCACAGGCCAAGACGCCATTTCGGATAGTATATTAGGAACGTTGATAGATTTGAGCCATTTCTTTTGAGGGAAAGACTTTAACAAAACCCAGACAAACACAGTTGCAAAGAAACCAATAGAGGTTTGAGTATAAACCGTTTGGAAAAAATACTGCGATTTGGACCAACTGTGGACTCATACACAACAGTAAAGCTTGGGCATGTCCAAGGACTACCTTTTGGTAATCTTTTTGGATCGCAGATGTTTTCAATGTTTGAAAGCATCCGCCAACATGTTCCAAGAGAAATAAAAGTTGTTACCAGGGTGCCTGCCAACTGAGCAACAAACATAGTTTTAGGTGGAATCTTCATGTAATGAGCAAACTTGAGATCACTAATAAAACCAAGAGCTTGGAATTCACTCCGCAGTGTGTAATATTTGAAGACCAAAAGGCTAATTGGTCTACCAGGATAGATGTATCCAAAAAGCATTTCCAAGAGAATATGTAGGGAAATGGACTGCAAAAAGGTTTACAAAAAAATTAACGTTATTATTACATTGGGGATGTAATTAATTCCATTGTGTATATATATACATACATACATATATATATATATATATATATATATTCAGAACTTAACTAAAAGTTACCTGGCCAGTTGTTGCTTGAAGTATACCCAGAGAGAGAAGGAAAACAAACACGAAAGTGCAGGATAACAAAAATTTCCCAGTATGGAAACTGCAGGTCGTTCTTATATATTTGACACGTAAAAATTGCGAGACTTGCCATTGACACCAAGATTGCCAAAAACCACCATTGAGGAACATGATCATACTTGTTCATTAGCCTATTATGGACATCTCAAGCTCTAGTACTATTATTCAATGCTTGCTTAAATTGCTTCCATGTTTACCCTATAGGAAACGAATAGGAGTATGCAATTTATCTCAATATAATTAATTGGCTGGCTAGACATGACTAATGAAAATTGAACGCATAAAAAAAATAATAATCAAAATAAGTACTTCCATGAAATAGACAGAAATGAGAAAGAATTGCAGCGACACTTGCAAAGGACAAAACCAATGTAGAAGAAATAAACCACACTAACGTAAATCTTGGAGTAGTTATCGTATTTTTCTTGGTTGAATGTTAAGTCCTGCTCATTTATAATCCTCGAGACATTATAAGTTTGACCATTATATTGTTAAAAGGTAGTGCTCGAAAATGGGAATCGCTGTGCGTTGTATAAGTTAAACCAGTATGCTAATGGGGTAACAACATCAAATATGATAAAATCTCTAAGTACCTTATCTTTAACAATAAAGGAGGAGAGGAGTAGAGTTGGTTCATTTTATACTCAATAAATGTTTTTCTTGACATGAATGGTTAGAATAGATTGAAATAAATCTAATAATATTATGTATCACTTGCACCAGAGTAGTATGGAAACCATCCATCAATGTTTACGACAAATGCATTAAATGGCTGCTTGGTGCTTTTCAATAGTGACTAGCAACTAGGATATTGTACATATTTCAATATAAAATTTGATAATAACACTCCTTGTTCACAAGAATTATTATATATATATATATATATTTTTTGGTGTCAGACTGTAAGCTACTACTCACTTGATTGTTTATGAAGGAAGAAGTTGCACCTCAACTCAAATAATAATAAGTAAGTTGGAGAAGGAGAAGGAGAAGGAAAAGGAGAAGGAGAAGGAGAAGGAGCTCTTGACGAAAGAGGACTTGGGTTG
>NW_019014640.1:192793-200293 GCF_000150535.2 Carica papaya
GGGATTCATGAGCAACTTGGGTATTATGAGGCTCTGATTGCCGAGCTCTGTCTCAAACTTGCTTGCGATGTGGGTATAAAGAAGCTCATTGTTGAAACTGATTTGTTATAGGTTAAGTACCTCCTTCAAAACTCTGACCTATAGGGCTCCAGACATTTCCAATATAGTGATACAAATTATTTTTTTCTTTATACTCAAAGGAAAAGAAAAAAAAAATAGAGATCATGCATTTAGTACAGTATACAACAAAATAAGACCAATCCCAACAATGTGATCCACATGATGCACATTGTTTTCTTACATAATTAAGTGATGTTCAAGGACATCATTAGGTCCACAAATATGTATTTCCTCTGGCAAATTATCGTGCTTAATGGTGCGTATCGATCCTTATCATGATTGGTGTTTTGTTATGGCTTATTACAAGGTTGCAAATTCATTACCTAGCTCCATTTGCTCACAATATGATGAACTTTGGCGGCTCGATTTACCTATAATTAGTTGCTCTTGATCTCACATGGATATATATGTATATATATACCATAATTTTTTGCTTCTCAAGAAGACCATTTTGTTCTGTCTATAATTTTTTGCTTCTATTTTCCGAACATTCATGTATACTAATGGTCTTGTGGGTCTAAAAATTGGCATATATATATATATGTAGGTTCTTGTACAGCAGCATATGTATACTGCTCGTGAGTTAAAAATAATGAGTAACTATTTAATAGCGAAATGGGCTAGCTTCCCTAGTTGTTCAACTTCTTTTGCCAGTTCTTCAACCTTGTCTATAATCTCCATAAATGAGAACAGAAAGCTTGCCACTGCAAATCCATCAGCATTCTCGAATTGCCCGAGTCTTGAACTCGACATCATCTGACTCAGCTCTTCTCTCATAGTTTCCAGCTTGGGTAATAACAAAATCTCTGAGTGGCATCTTCTCGTCTTCTTTAAGCTCTCTCCGAGCTCTCTTAAAATCCATGCAAGTGATCTCCCAACTCCCTCACATGGTTCTTTGATCAACTCTCTCCGACTCTGATCACTTGACTGATTACATAATTATTAATTAAAAAAATCAGCCAAATTAAAATTTAATCGGATCCCAGAAAATAAATTAACTGTTATATACCTCTCTTGAAGATTGAAGGGAGGGTTTAAGTGAAATAATGGTTGTAGCTATGTCTCTAAGAAGCTCTGCAATTGTTAAGTACTTGTCCCAAGGGTGAAAAAGCCCAAATTTTCCATGCCATGGTTCCCATCTTGCAAAATTTGCCTACAATACCACATTATTTATACACACTTAATTAATAGAATTTTGTAAACATAATTGCTAATTATTATATAATCCAAATAACCCACTTAATTAATTTGAGTAATTAACAGATATATATATATATGTATATACCAGCAGTTCATCCTTGGACTTTGAATGCAACACGGACTTGCAACTACTGAAACTAAATTCAGGCCGGCTTTCCTTATCTCCGGTGAATGCAAAATACTCCTCCGTAAATCCTGTATTTATTTCAGAAAGTCCTTTAAATTTTTATTGAGAAATTCAAGGAAGAAATACACCTGAAATATTTACATTGATTTAATTATATACAGACCTTGAATAGAAGCAGCAAGATCACTGAATCTGGAGGCGACAGAATCATGAAGCTCATCGCTAGACCAAATAGGGAAGACGAGCAAACTAACGAAAATGCATATTGCAAAACCTATGACGATGGTTGAGAGACGCTCACGGGCCAATTGCACAACCTTGTCTGCTCGTATGCCGGACACCGCGACCAGATTGAAGGTTAAGATGAAAATCATCGCTCCATAGTCATATCTCTTCTTGATGCTCGGAATTAACCTAGCATAGGTTGCAGCCGTGCCTGAAATATTTTACAAGTAATTATCAACTACTTATAATATATATATATATATATATATATGAATCAAAACATATACCTATTCAGGAATAATAAATGTATGTGGTAAATCTGAAACAATCTTGGGTAATTAGAGGATCATTAATATATAATTAACCATTGTTGCAGATCACTTAACATGAATATTTCTGATCATGAAAAGGTTAGAGACATGGTGGAGAAATCTCTTTATGTCTACTGCCACTAGAATAATGAAATAACAATATTATAAAAAAGGACAAGAATATATACGCACACATATATAATATTTTGTTGTACAGAAGAAAAACATAATTAATTGATGGCGGCCCTCCAAAGTTTTCAAAGCACTTTCTCCCTGAAAACCCACTAAATTTTGGATTTAGTACACGTGCAATCCCTCTTTTTTCTTATGTTCTGATTAATTATATTTTCCATGATACCTAAATTATGATGGTAACAATCGACATCATCAATACCTAAATTAATCGTAGTGCTTAAAAAGAATTGGAGCATGAAATTAATTTTGTCTGCAAATATTTCGATCGTCTTTAAAATTTTCTAGAAACCAAACACTTTTTCTAAAGGGATTTGATTAATTTTAGTTGGTGCATCCACGAGTAAAACGTAAAGAATAGTGAGCTACTCCCCAAACTTTTGGAACACAGAGAATTAATTTCATTTTTAGAAAGTAATATACATGTACATATATTCTAATATTACTATGAGCACAAAGATACTTATAATATATACATGGGTTAGTGGATATATATATATATGTATATGTATATTTTGAAGAAATGTACGAGTGTATATTTGAAATTTTTGATGAGTATAGATGGATATATTATCTTACCAAAAATGAAGACGGAAGTGCCGATAATAATAGCATGGCCAACTCCACCAACTTCTTCAGCAAAAACTGCTGCTAAACATCCCAATCCACCTCCTAGTATGGTTCCAATCCCACGGTTTAAGCCCTTGCTGAGTGTAGCACCTATATATATATATATATGTGTACAATAGTTACATCAAAATTAATTAATAAAATGTTGATTGGCAAAACAAATTAAGCTATTACGTACAGTACATGTGAAAAACCTTAGACAAGAGAAAAAGAAAAACCTGCATAGAACTCAAAGACGACAACAACAGTCATTATAGCCCACATGGCATTGTCTCCAACTTGCTCGTAAAGAGGATCGAGTAGATAGAGAAGAGAAACTAAAACGAGAGCAACTCCAACTTTGATGCTATGTCTAACTCTTCTCTTGTCATTTTTCACGGGAAAAGAAACCATGCAAAGAATCCTCCGAGAAAATTTTGATTTCTTATTTTCTCTAACGGGTACTTCCTGATTATCTCCTTCTGGCATAGCTATCACCGTTGAACCCATGTTGGACACAATCTCGTTCTTCCTTACAAGCTCTCAAATTCACTTTATACTTGACAAGTTTGGTAGGAGACAATGCCAGATATATATAATAATGCACTTGTAGTGATGTGTACATATAAAGTGATAAGATATTCTCTCTCTCTCTCTCTCTCTCTCTCTCTCTCCTCTCTCTCTCTATATGTATATATATATATATTATACAGTTGCGGGTGAGGAGCTCCAAAGTGGACACACGCCTGCTCATCTCTCTCTATCTAAATATCAAAATCTTTTAAAAGGCACGAGCCATTTTCAAACACTTTTTTTTTTTTTTTTTGTGGGGGGGGGATGTGCATATGTGTTAGCTTATCTCAATTTTCTGGTTCGTTTATTCATTAGTGACCCTCTAGTGGACATGCTTGGAAGGCACAATGTACCTCAAGATAGGCACAACGGTCTTTTCGCAGCATATATTTTTCCAATGGGTCTTTTCCATCGATCAATCATATTATGAAAATACTTATAATTAGACCGAACCAGATATGGTAATGCCTTGTATGCATGAGATAATATATATTGTTTTCATCGTGTGTATGGGTTTTGTATAGAATTCCACTATGAAGTGTATGCATCTGCCATATATCCCAAGACAGCAGCATTTGTGTTGGGTTCAATTTCTCTTTACTCGTTTCATGCATGCTAATAAATTTTACGGCTGATATTTATCAGTAAAACACTTCACGATTCTAGTTTGTTTGATTGAGTTGATGTGTGTGCGTGAATTATCAAATTCTATAATAAATGTTGAAGCTGGTTGGTAATTATAGAGGCGTAAGCAAGTAAGTAAGTGGGTTTGAACATTGAACACAAGTCAAAAAAGTAAAACACAAATCGTATAAGTAAAAGGAAGATGAAAAAAGATAAGTAGGTTGAAACTCTGGTAATTAATATTTATTGATGTTCATCTGTAATGGAGAATGTCGCGTTTTGCCACTTTCCATTGTCTGTTGCGCGACCATATTCAGTATTCCTTATAAAATTCTATTGGCCATATACTTTTACTAACATCACTAACAAAATCAAATATATATATATATATATATCAGGAATCTTCTTTTTTGAATATTTTGCATATGCATAATGTGTGTATAGCATATTATGATCAGAATATTCGTACCATCTTTTTATCTTCACCCCAAGATTTTTTGTCTGCAATATGAAACTCTGTAACAAATGTTATCAACACTTCATAGGTAATAAATCACAAAAACTGGAGTGTGTTTCTGGTATTTTGCTTTACCACTTTTTCCAATCTTTCAAGGTGAAGATTATGTTAATTAAAAATTAAAAGCAAATTAAAAACACAATTTGTTTCTTTAATACAAAAATGGGAGAAAAAAAAGAAGATACAAATCAAACAGTCAGGCTAGACCGGACATTGTGACACGCAAAATCTAATTAATACTTTAAAAGTTTAAAGAATATATATATATATATAGAGAGAGAGAGAGAGAGAGACTGTTAATTGCTTGAACATAATAAATATTTCATTAATTAGGATCGTTCCCTGCAATTTCTTCTACTTTTTACGGAGGAAAAGAACTAATATTTTACATTATAAATGAATAATGTATATATATACCTTCACCTGATAGTCGATAAGACACACAATTTCTCATCATATTATTTTAATACGCAGTTGGTCCACAAAATATACATATACACATATTAAAATTTATCATACAATTTATCATCCCATGTAATATATATAATAATTATATATACAGAATATGATGTTAAAATTTAAAGTTTAACAAAACAAAACGAAAATTTTTCGAATATATACAAAATATATAAAATAGTAACCTTTTTTACAGGGTCTACACGTCTGACAGCGGTTCTGACTCTTCTTTCTCATCTGAAAAATCATTGTGTAATTTAATGAGTTTCGCAAACTTAATAAGTATTTCCGTCCTCTTAACCCAGATAAGATTTCATGCAAAACACACAGTATAAGATAAATGCAATAGTGATATTTCAATGTAAAATTCATTTATTATTTTTTCCACTTAATATGTTTCTGATCGAATTTATGAATTCTATCGAATATCATGTACATTCCTCAAATATATATCCACATACACTGAAAGAATATAGATATACTCGAAATATCAACCATCATCTCGAAACATAATCACATACATATGAAAGATTATATATACATTCGAAAGTTCATTTCTAAAGTTTTATCACGCGATACCGTTTATGTCGTCATCGAATAGAGGCAAAATAGATCTCTCTATCGCATAAATGACACACACATACAAAATTTTACAATAGCCACAGCAGGTACATTTGTTAGGTGATCCACATTTACAAATACTTATTCACGTCTGAATTAGATTTCAAATTTTAGGTACATTTGCTAGGTGATCCACATTTACAAATACTTATCCACGTCTGCATTAGATTTCAAATTTTAGGTACATTTGCTAGGTGATCCACATTTACAAATACTTATCCACGTCTGAATTAGATTTCAAATTTTATCCATGTGCAGGTTCACCATACCTGCTTAACCTTAGCCACACACACACACACTGCCCTCCTTAATTCAGACTAAATGAAAGAGCATTCAAGGTCCATATTCTAATTATTCACAACTCCTCATTTCTGATTTTTTATTTATTTTACTCTTATTCTAATTTCTCTGAAATTTATTTAACTAATCATTTCACAACTATAATTCTTTCTTTTCTTTTCTATTTTTACATTATTATTTTATTTCATTTTTTTTTCAAATTTTCACTTAATTAGAAATTTCTCTTAATTTCTAAATTCACATCTCATCACAATCCAATTAATTCTCAGTCTTTTAGGTCTGTTTTATGGTTTTGTCTCCTCATAAATTTTTAGTTTCTTAAGTTCACAAGTCAGTATCCGTTTAAATTTTAAAATACCATAATTTAATGAAATACATGCAATTTTCGAAATTCAAATCCAGTTGAGAATTAGAAATACTTACACTCCTACACGTCTTCCCGGATCTGTCTGAATGTCCTAATTTTCCCATACACACAATATAAATTAATTAATACTTTGAAATACTAAAAATTAATTAACTCAAATCACGGGTTCCATGATCATCAAACAGAATACTCGAAATTATCAGGATTCATACTCAAAAAAATCTTTCAGCTTCCTGTTTGGCGAATTGGATTTTCATTTTTGATGAAGACTTTTCAACTTTCTGAACAACAAATCGGAATTCCAAAAGGCAATTCTGGCCTCCATTCCCACGGAAGACCCTTCGGTTTCCACAGTGGGTGGTGTTTCCCATTCCCGAGGGAACCTCCTCGGTTCCCACACGGGTGGGTGGCCCGGCCGAGCCCTTGCAGCCAGCCTAACACCAGTTCTGCCGCTGCTCAAACCATCACCAAAACACAAAAACAGAACGGTTTTACCTTCAATGTGAGCGATCGACCTCAGCTTGGCTCTCGGTTGTCTTCTCTCGGTTACCTTGCGACTCTTTAGCTTGTTTGAGATTCAGATGGTGATTTCTTAAACCTTTGCTCACGTCAATCTCTGTCTTCGCACGACATTTCGGTCGTTTTCCTTCCCTTCTTCTTCATTTTGGCTTCAAACTCCACTACTCAAAGCCTCCGCCACTCTCTCTCTTCTTTTCTTCCTTTTATGGCAATTGTTCTTGGCTCTTTCTACCTTCTCCGCTCGGTCACGCCTTTTTCTTCCCTTTTTCTCTTTTCCCTCATTCCTTTCCGAACTCTCTCTTCCTTTCCTCTCTATTTTCTCTCTCTCGACTTCGCCACGCGAGAATCCTCTTCTTCCTTCTCTCCCCAATCGCTCCTCTCTCTTCTTCCTCTCTCTTTTTCGGCTACTCTCTAAATAAAGAAAACTCTAATCTTTTTTCCTTTTATACCCGTTTCTCCAGCCGTTGGATCTCACAAGCTCGATATGAGCTGTCCGTTTTTTTTAAATCTCCTCCATCTGATCTCCTTCAGCGGTCTGATTTGGACCGTCTATTTTTCTGATTTCTTTTGTCCCTTTTTACTTCCCCCTTACTTATGTTTTCACCTTGCTTTTTCTTACATGCATTCATTTAAATTCTTAAAATTAAATAAAAATTCTCAAAATTATAAAATTTTTTCATTTAAATCTTAATTCTAATTTTATTGTTTTATTTTATATTTCTTTTGTTTTCTTTGAGTG
>NW_019014640.1:202793-210736 GCF_000150535.2 Carica papaya
TGTACATACACAAATAACAATATTTTTAACGAGAATATAAAATAATATATAGTTCGATCTAAATTGATAATCTCTTGTATAAATAATGAAGTACTAAATTATTTGACCGAAAAACAAAAAGCACTGGTATTTACCAAATTGGGTATAACTAAACACTAAATATTTTGTACTCAATTCCTTCTCGTGTGTGTGTATATATATATATAAAAAGAAAAAGAATAGATAATAAGCTATAAAAATTATTTTAAAAGGGACTAAACAATGTTCCACCTCTTTAAATTTTGTGAGGGAAACCAAGACAAAGTTCATAACTCATTAATTTTATAGAACCCAGCCCAATCTTATTTTTGATATATACATTCAACCCATAAGGTTATATCCCACTATAGATTTAAAAGTATTGACTAAAATTAGATACGTAGGTGGACCAATTTCAATTTTGAAGTCTAATATAAGTATTGGATAAGATAATTTTATTATTATTATATATATATATATAGTTTTTGTTTTGGATAGTGGAGTTGATCCAAACAAGAGGGAAATATTGTATTGTTAAGTGTTTTTCCAAGATGAAAGTATCGAAATCTGCCATTCCAAATCTCAAAGTCAATAGGCTCTTTTCCCTATTTTTATTTTTCTTATAAAATAAATAAGTAAACTATATGTATATATATATATATATATCTAGTGGTTAAATTTAATATCTCTCGTACCCTTTCCCTAATATTTTCTTGTAAGAAAATGTTTATCAAATTATTCTTGAATTAACATGTAATTCTTTCCCTATGATATTCACCCATATCATTCAAATCAATTTTTATATATAATAAGATTGTATAATGATAAAATCATTATGTATGCAACCCATTTCAATTTATTTTACACCCATATATATATATACACACACCCACATATATATATAATGACAAAATTATTAGTGTTTATATTTTGTATATATTATATTATATATTATTCCAATTGTTGTGGTTGTAAAATAAATTAAGGGTATGTTTGAAATAAAAAATTATTTAAAAATACGTTTTTAATTAAAAAAAATTAAAAATTTCCAAGTGATAAGAATTGGAGTAAAATAAGAAAAATAAATTTTAAATTGAAGAAAATTAATAAAATTTGAAATATATTGTTATAATTTTTATTTAATAGAAAATTTAATATTTATTATTTTTAATAAAATGTTCATCTCGTATTTAATTAATAAAATCAATGAAGTCACGTGAAATTGGTGCGTGAAGGCAACGTAGACGAGAAATTGGAAATCCTGCTCCTATTTCTCAGATTCTATAGCGTACAGATCCAACGCCCAGTCTATCCTCACCTAAATCTTTCTGAATTCCTATTGGTTAAACCTAGCCCAATTATTATCTGCCACGTGTACACCCCAAAATTCATCCTCTCCTCACCACCACTGAACTGTCTGGTAGACCGACCAGTCAACTCAATCTCCCTCTGCTAAACCCTAACTGCACACACTCTTTCTCGCTCTAGAAATTGGACATTGAAAATTGGAAATTGGAAATTGGAAATGTTGTTGTAAATTTTTTTAATTAATGGAAAAGCTAACAACCCTTCAATATTGTGATTCATCTCGCTAATCTCCCATTTCTTACCCGACTCATAAATCTCTCCTCAAAGCCATCAACCTTTTTCCACTCTCTGATACCACTGTCTCTTCTTCCTTTTCTTCTTCTTCTTCTTCTTCTTCTTCTTCTTCTTCTTCTTCTTCTTCTTCTTCTTCTTCCTTTTAGAAGATGGGCCTTAAAGAGATTTTGAATCTCATAAGCTGATCGGATAACCAGCTCACCCTATTTTTTGTCTCTGCGAATCTTTTCAATTCCCCAGAAGAACACGCCAAGAAATTAAAAAGCTGATATTGTAGCAAGAAATGGCTGCACCGGTGGCTAGCCAGCTTCAGAGTACGCTGCAGGCGGCAGTGCAATCCGTTCAGTGGACATACTGTCTCTTCTGGCAATTTTGTCCGCAACAAGGGTAATCTCTAATTGTATCAATGACTCAATATCACACTAATAAAAATTGGGGCAGCGCTTAATCATACATACATATATATATATATATAGATGGTGATTGATTGATGGATTCATGTATATGGTGTTGCAGGATCTTAGTATGGGCAGATGGGTATTACAATGGAGCAATCAAAACCAGGAAGACGGTGCAGCCAATGGAAGTAACTGCGGAGGAGGCTTCACTGCAAAGAAGCCAACAGCTTAGAGAACTATACGAATCATTGTCTATCGGAGACACCAACCAGCCAACAAAAAGGCCTTGCGCCGCCCTGTCGCCTGAAGACTTAACCGAGACCGAATGGTTCTATTTGATGTGCGTTTCCTTCTCTTTTCCTCCTGGACTGGGGTAAGTTCCTTCACATATATATCTATATATATATACACACACATACTATCTCAAGTTTAACTCTTTTTATTATACACACGTCATTAATATGAATTACCTCTTCCTTTTCATCTTTATAACAATAACTCAAACATATCTTGTGCTTGCCAACCAGTCTGATATCTCACTGATCCTTCATAAGAATCTGTTCATCATCAGAAAACATTATTTACATGTATACATATATATATATAGAGTTCCCCTTCCAAGAGGATAGGATATTTACTGGTGGGCCAAAGATATTGAATATTTTGCCAGCTGAAATTAGCAAGTAAAAGATTTTGAAAGAGTACAGTAAATGAGTAGAGAGCAGATGATAAAATTAAATGAGTGTTAGATAGGATTCTTTTTGGTAGATTACAAAATTAGCTCTGTTACATTTTACACAAAGAAGTCGTATTATCTACCCAATATTCTCATTCATACATACACACATATATGTATACACATATATACATACATATATTTGTAAACACATTTATCCCTAAATGTTATACAACTACTCATTAATAATGAAATTGGAGGAAATGGTTAAAGATACTAAACTAGGTATTGAGTAACTAATTCTTTTTATGGTGGAATATGCATATATGTGAAAAGAGACAAATCACTTCTATGCACTTTTTTAATTACCTTGGATTAGATTTAATATATATATATATATATATTCACCAAGGTAAATACGGTTTTCTATTAACTTTAGACGGTATATATGTATATATATATACCAATTGAATTGTATGTATGTGCAAACATGGATATCAATCTATATAAACAAATTTATACAATATAACTGTAACTATATATATGTATATACATGAAGAGAAATGTATATTATTGTATAGTTGATGCATGTAAAACATATATGTAGAGTTAAGTAGTTGGTATGATTGAATTATAGGTTGCCAGGAAAGGCATATGCGAGGAGGCAGCATGTATGGCTTACAGGCACAAATGAAGTCGACAGCAAAACTTTTTCTCGAGCTATTCTCGCTAAAGTACTTCCCATCTTTTTATAGGTCTTTTGATTTTCGATCGAATAATATTACATCATGCACAATATATATATATATGTACATGTGTGTGTATAGATTATTTCTTTTTTATGAGTGTGGGTTCGATTTTTAAGTTCTGCATTCTGCTTGTTTTTAATTTTTGATCTTCTCCATGTGAGATCTAATTAATGAATCTCTCTCTTGATTCATCTCCGCCATTGATAACCCACCAGAGCGCTCGCATTCAGGTACACAACTCTTTAACCATGAAATTCAACCCTTTACTTATATATATATATATGTACTTATATATGTAAGTAGTTAGTTTCTCTTTTTTTTTTCTTGGAAAATTAAAGAGAGCAGCCGGTTATAATATTCTCTTGCAGACTGTCGTTTGCATTCCCCTTCTCGACGGTGTCGTTGAGCTCGGCACAGTTGATAAGGTAGCTTACACACAACTTCTACACCAACTTAACATCTGCGTGCATGCCTTATTTATGTATGTAATCTCTTGTACGCATGCACGGATAATATGTTTACATATGTATGTGTATATATACATATATATATTAAAATGGAACGATGTTCAGGTTCAGGAAGACGTAAGGTTTGTGGAACATGTGAAGAGCTTTTTCAGCGACCATCTCCATCAACAAAAAAATGTTCAGCAACCAAAACCAGCCCTCTCCGAGCACTCCACCTCCAACCCACCATCATCAGATCACCACCACTTCCATTCTCCGCTCGTGCCTGGTATCTACCTCTCCGCAGCCCAGGCGGTTCAGGTTGACGACGAGGTCGACGAAGACGATGATGAAGAGGAAGATGACGAGGAAGAGGAGGAACCCGAGTCAGACTCAGCGGATATAGGCCATACAAGCCGCAGCATAGGCCCTGATAAAACGCAATCAGTAGCGGCGGCCGAGCAAAGCGAGCTAATGCAGTTGGATTTATCGGAGGATATCCGGCTGGGTTCGCCGGATGACGCATCGAATAACTTGGACTCGGATTTCCACATGCTGGCGGTCAGCCAATCCCCGGCGGATCAGCAGCGGCGTTCCGACTCTCTAAGAGCGGAGTCATGCCAGAGGTGGTCGCCCGTGTTGCAGGAACCGTTGAATGGTAGTCGTGTCCAACCACCTTCAGGTAATTAAATGGAAAAACAAAAAATTAAACACACAGGAAATCAAATCTCAGTTGAAAATTAGATAGCAGTACCTGGCGATAAATATATCTAATATTATATTGGTCCACACGTTGACGTAACATGTAGATAAAGCAGCTGGCAGATGATATGATCTATACGTTCATATATATATATATATATATATATATATACAAACAAACATATATACTGTAAAATAAGTAATATATAGAATGATAAGAAGAAGTTGACGTGCAGCGTACTGGATGAATGTCGCGGTAACTTTTCGTCTATTTTTCTCACTTGTTTGGCAGCAGTAGTACTACTATCCTTGTTTCCACGGGCAACTTTTCAACAAAGTCAAACTTACGTTAAAATGACAAAACTACCCTCGATGCATTATTTATTACATTAAGCCACCATAATAATAATTTATTTTATTTTTAATAGAGTTAATTATGGGAACAGGAGAGGACATGACGCAAGAGGACTCGCACTACTCGCAGACAGTATCAACCATCTTGCTGAGCCAGTCAACCTGGTGGGCCGAGTCAACTTCCAACGTGGCATCTTACGGGACCTATTCCATCCAATCAGCATTCGCCAAGTGGACAAACCGATTCTCTGACCAATATCACCACCACCGTGACGTGGAGGCTGCCCCCTCCTGCGCGCAGAGGCTACTAAAGTACGTGCTCTTCACCGTCCCTCTTTTACATAACAAATACCGCGAGGATAACTCGCAGAAGCGGCCGGATGATGGCGAGGCTGCGGCTGCGACACCCCGGATGAAGAAGGGAGGAGGAGGAGGAACGGCGGCGCAGGACGAGCTGAGCGCGAACCACGTGCTGGCGGAGAGGCGGAGGAGGGAGAAGCTGAACGAGAGGTTCATCATACTGAGGTCGTTGGTACCATTCGTGACGAAGATGGACAAGGCCTCCATTCTCGGCGACACAATCGAGTACGTGAAGCAGCTTCTCAAGAAGATTCAGGAGCTAGAGACCCGAAATCGGCAGGTGGAGCTCGAGCAGCACTTGAGCACGACGACGACGAGCAGCGGTAGCGGGTTACCGAAGGCGCAGAGGTGGGGTCGGGTTCCGGGTAAGAAGAAGAAGAAGGTAATGGATGGTGGAGATAAGAAGAAGGCTGTAGAGGATGGGGTCGAGGTGTCGATAATCGAGAACGACGCGTTGTTAGAGTTGCAGTGCGGGTACAGAGAAGGACTGCTGCTTGATATCATGCAGCTGCTGCGTGAGCTCCGTATCGAGACCACTGGGGTTCAGTCTTCCTACAGTAATGGAATCTTTATGGCTGAGATCAGAGCCAAGGTACAGTATTGTATTTCGCTACCATACACACACACACACACAGAGACAGAGACACATATACATGCAAATTCCCATGAGCGATTCTTTAGAGAGTGACGCATATATTATGCATACTTGCGCCTGGATATATGCATGCAATTTTATACGCGAACAGCTATATACATATATATATTCTACAGAGGTGAAAGTGGGGAATTACGTAAGAGTAGTGTTGTATATTAATGAACGTATATTACAATGGCAGGTGAAGGAGAATGTCAACGGCAAGAAAGCGAGCATTGTGGAGGTGAAGAGGGCGATTAATCAGACTATACCCCACTTTTGATTTTACTCTTACTATCTGACTAACTTACTCTGTCAACATGTGTCGGTAAAGTATTAATGACTGAGAAAATGTAATCTAACACATCCTTACACACGCACACACACCTATATATCAATTATTATTATAACCATGTATGTATACATAATTATATTAAATTATAATTATAGAGTTAATTCTGTGAATTTAAAAAATATATATCTAACTCCATTATATGCTATTCTTATTATAAGGTTTAAAATTTAGATGAGTTTTTTTTGTCTCACTCTTATCTCAATACATATATATATATTGATTTATGACCATCTTACACTTACCAAGACGGCACCGTTTTTCTCATGTTTCATCCAGCGTTCAGGTAATTTTACGACCGACATGCAAAATATATCGAGTTTATTTAAATGAACGATTTTATTACCCCAAGTTAAATTGAAAAGTATCTTATGGCATTTAAAATCAATTATTGATTTTTAATTTAAAGTATCTTTAAAATTAATTTAAACTAATAGAAAAACACAACATAATAATTATGGCGTTAACACATTTACAGCTAAATTTTACCCTTCTACCATGGAAAACAATTCATCATTGATAAAGGACTTGCTGCAGAAGAAAGATGTACTTATGCCTATATATGTAGATATGTAAGTACGTACTATGAAGAGTTCGTTCACTACAAGTTTACAGCAAGTAATTTATATTTTGGGTATCTAAATAAAAGAAAAAAAGTGAAGCCCACATGAAAATTAGACAGAGAGATTAATTTGGAGACCACCACCTATCAAAACTGAATTTGCCTATGTAGCAGAGTAAAACTATCAGTAATGCATAATATCTTGCATGCCATCATCACCCATCTTCTCCAAGTCTTCTTGTGACAATAGAGTCCTCCTACCACTGTTACCCCCCTTGTCATACGGTTGCGCCATTTTCCGAAGGAACTGCTCCCACATAAGGAAAAAGATTATATAGGTGAAGCTAGTAAATCTAATGCTAGTCAAGGAAAACAAGATTTATGTAAAACCAACTAATATGTAATGCTTCTGGTGCTAATATGTTCTGATGAAACAATTTTGAAACTACCACCATGTTTCCATCTCCAGGCATACCAGATTAGAAGCCAAACCATAAATTTCAAGCATAGAAAATTTTTATAATCAGTTGAGTAGAGAGGTTATGTAACATATAGCCAACAAGGAAGAATCATCTACAAGGTGTTTGCTAAATATATTTTTTCAGGCATCAAAACTAGCATGTACTTTCTAGGTAGGCAGAATTTTGTTTTTAGAATCGAATTTAAAATCAGTCAAATGTAAAAAAAAAAAAAAAAAAAAAAAAAAAAACCTTTTTTTTCTATCCGTTCAAATCCTCTGAGTTTGAAGGGACCAAAAGAATGACTTGTGGAGAGGTTAGGATGCCTCTGGATAGTTCACTACTTGCCATCCAAGTCCCACTCACTGGCTTCATCTCAAAACAAAACTCACAAACCAGGGGATAAAACCTGTACTGCTCCTTGTCACTTCTTCTCTCCCCACTCCAAGGATTACCAGAATCACGAGTGTAGTTTTATTTTATGTCTTTAATTTAGCAGACAAAGTAAGAACTAGCAAACGGGATAAGATTTGTCGGACTGTTTGTGTGAACCAAATTACAAATTCTCTGAGTGCTAATGACAATGATATACACACCTCTCTGCTATATGCAATGCCATGTCAGTGCTCAAA
>NW_019014640.1:215401-259463 GCF_000150535.2 Carica papaya
TGCATAACAAAACTGTACTTTTTATTTCATCAAACTGTAAAAGCCAAAAAACAAAACACAAAACAAAAAAAAAAAGACAAGACAAAAGATAAAACAAAAGGATAAAGGCCAGGTGTCATGTGGTTGTACCATTGGCAATCCCCATCTCCAACTGTTAGCGGGTTCAATTTTAGTTAGTAGTGCAGATTCAAAATGAAGCAGAAAGTTACTAGATTTATACCTGGCTACAGAAAAAAAAACTGCACCCCTTCCACAATCACATGCCCTTCGATAATTGTCAAGAGCCAATGTAGTTTCTACCACATCCTGTGTCTCAATGAATACAAGCTTATGTTGCATTATTTCCTACAAAAACAAAAGCATTAAGCATTTTTTTGGAGTACAAGCTTTTACCCCAAATAGGGAAGGGAAAAAGTGAAACAAGTAATACTTTTCACTTTTATATACTTGTGGGAAAATGGTCCATCATGCAATATGTCGTGAACAATCAACAATAAGAAGAGTTTTGTCACCTTTAGAATTCCTGTTTCGTTCCAATTTGCAATAATTCCATCCATATACGAATAACTGACAAAAAAACATACAATCCCGTCAGGGACAACAGATACCATCTCCACCAAGAGCTTCCCATAGTTTCTTACTACGCCAGGATCACTTCTCATATCAAATTTTGTACTAACTGGAAGTTGATCACTGAAAGAGGAAGCCAAATGGTCATTGACAAAGAATAAAATATAAGGGGATGAGAAGTTGATTACTTAGTTTGCGGTTAATAAAGAGAATACCAGAAGTCAGAAAATTTGAGCATAGCTTACTTAGATGAATATATTAGACAAATAACATACCTTCCTCTAGTTAGAACCATTGGACATATGCAATCTCTTGTCAATGACATTTTAAAACTCCGACTAACAACTGGATGGAAATTAAGAAGGCGAGGGTACAAGTCAATTGGGCTTAAAGTTCCTGAAGTGATCACCACTGATTGGAATCGATCAAATACAGGCTTTATGGCAAGTGAAGCATCATGGCAGCTAAGCTAGGATTCAGATACAAAGAAGTAGTAAGATACTGACCAAATAAATTCCGTAAATGGAAGAATCCAACATACAACAAGTACATGTTCAATTCATCTACCATGCAAGCATTAAATCTTAAGTGAAGGACAATATCCAGTATGCATACTTGCTGCCCTTACATGAAGGCGACATGACAGATAGGAATGATGAAAAAATATGTTACTTAAAATAAGAAATGGTAAACATCCATTGAGCAATTTCATTGATTTTGCAGCTCAAAGACTAAAAAAACAAAATGTGTTCAAAAAGACACTGTAATAGCATAACATTCAAAGTGGACTAAAATTGGTGATAGACCATGCACACCATTTGAATAGTTACAGAAATCTGCTAATAGATCATTTCCAGAGGAAAAAGAAAAATTTATCATGGAAAATATCCAAGAAGGAGAAACAAACCTGCAATACAGGGTCAGGAATATGCGGCATTCTTTCATCAAAAGGTTCAATTATAATTGAAAACCCACGAGTGTACGTCCCCACGAGGGTTGCAAAGTCACATATTGTCTGGATATGCAAGAACTCATCAGTATCAGTAATTTCTAGGGTCAACATGAGAGAGTGCAGTCGATCATAACAAAATTTTAATGTTTTCTGGTCAATTCCAGCTTGGCCATTGAGAGACGCAACAAAGCCAACAGGCCCTTCCTTTTCAACATTCTCAGTTTCAAGACGCCCTCTCAAATACTGAACTAATCTACGTAGAACATGCACAAAATGCTCAGCTCGACGAATATTTCCAGGTACAGCCTCTTTTAGAATATCATCAGGCAAGGCAGGATTTGCTAGCCAGGTGTCTGAGACTGCATATATGGAGAAAAATAGTATATGATCTTAAATAAAAGATTAAGGTAGCCAGTCCAAGTGTTTTTTAATGGCTTAATCAAAATTAGACATTAATGCAAGATCAACATACTAGGTAAGTTTCCCCTTTGTGCCAAACCCTCCACGAGCCGATTATATTCAGCACGCAATCTTCCCGCATCAGTGGCCTTGAACCTTCCTACCATATCAAAAAATTATAAAGGTTTTATTTAAAGACATTAATTTAAGAAAAGAAAGAGACACTTGCAAGATATAATGAGCAAGAGTTCAGTCACCAAATGCTTGAGGTTCCCAGTTTCCTTTTTCTACAACAAGAGTCTGCTTGATTAAAGGTAAAATGCAAAATGCATATTTCTCTGTTTGGGTATGCATAAGAAATTACCAATCATCTAAATGCAATGAAAATATCAAAATGAAAGGATATCAGTGCATTTGCAGGCAAAAGGCCCAAAACCCAGAGCAATTCCTAAAGAGAATTCCTAATTTGCAGATCAACAAACTACTTCTAACCAAATGCATGAGAGATCAACAAATGCAAACACTAAAATTCATAAGAAACACATACCTGTCAATCTCTTGCTTTATTCTGTTAAGATTCCTGGTAGCTCCTTCAAGGGTTTGCCTCCTCACGCTAACACTGAGAGCTTCGATGCACACATTATCAATATTATGTGCCTCATCAAACACCACAACAGACTCCCTCTGCAGCTCTTTTGAAATAATCCCAGCTACCTTTGGATCAAGCAAGTACTGATAGCTATAAACAATCACATTTGCAAACTGCACCACATGCCGTGCCAAGAAGTATGGACACCAACCTTTCTCCTTACCAAAAGCCCTAAGATCCTGAAGTCAAAGTGATTTTATGAGCTTCTAGAACCTTTCAGCTTCTGAATAGCAGGAATCATGTTCAGGCCATGGAACAAATTAGCGAATCTCAACAAAAGGACCTAAATAAGCACCTAAATCTACCTATGACCAGGGATACAACTCCACCTTCAACAAGTTTTGAAGGAAATGATGCAGGTCAAACCCCATTATATATTTCAATCATTAGACTGAAACATAGATACATATATATGTTCTTTAAAATTGTTCACTGATTAGTAAAATACAGATTAAGCAAATAGAAGGAAATCACACAACAATCATTTGGAAAACAGAATAAATCAGAAATCAGGTTATTGCCTGGTTAATTGGTTTCTACAAGAATGAGTAGTCCCCCAAGTGCCCAGAATTTTTTCCTTGAAAAGAATATCTTAGAACAAAATTTTTGTATTCTATACTCAAGTAAGCACACAGTCGACCTGACTCTCATATATCTATTTCCAAAACCAAAAAAAAAAATCTAGTGCAAATAATTTTGCACTTAATCTTATTATTCCATCCATATAAAGTCATCTAAGAACCACGCAATATGAACATCACTTTTACAACTCACTGAATTACAGGCAATGAACATTCCCCTGATATACTGCATCAGATGAACTTCCTATACATATAAACATTCAAGGCTATCCTTTAATTAAAAAAATCGAGGGAAGCAAATAAACTACACAAAAGCTTACTCCTAGTGCGTTTCATTTGAAGTACGGAGAAAATAAGTCCAAAAATTTTGCAAGAATCAGAGAACATCAGCATGGCTAATATTCCTAAAAAGTACATTTTTTTTAGTTTTATGCCTAAAAAGTATATGGGAAGAGATATATATATATAACACAAGCTATCAATCTTCACGAAAAACCTATTTGTATTTATCCATTTCAAGACCAAACCAATGTAATAATTATTTCCTTTGTTTTTGTTATTAAATGAAGAACAAAAAAAAGTAAATTTAAAATGAGAGCAAAGCAAACGCCAAAAGAGAAAACCAAAAAATCGAATTACCTGCAACGTATAAACGCCAGGAGGCAAAATCGCAGCAGAGGCAGCCTTCTCATAGCTCTCAAAGTAATCGCAGAGCTCCACATTGGGGTTCTCCGCCGCCGTGGCCCTGATCCAATTCGCCGTCCGTTTCCTGCAAGCGGCGTCTACAGAGTCCCGATTCTCTGAAGCCAAAACCCTAGGATTCACGCAAAGATTTTTTCTCGAAGAAAGGCCGATAGCCAGGATCTTGGCGGCGGCGCCCAGGTGCTGGACCTGGTAGCTATACAACAGCTTTAGTTCGGCTAGGGTTTTCTCCATCTCATGGACAGTGCGCGTGCAGTAAATGAGCTTGACAGGCGATTCTGGCTTGGAGAGACGATAACTAGTGATGAGGGAGAGAAGAGCAATGGTCTTGCCAGTACCAGTGGGCATCTCGAGGAGGCAGTGGCCCTTCGCATCCAAGGCTCGCTTAAGCTCCAACATATACGAGTACTGCTCTGGGTATATGTTGTCGTATGGAAAGTACACTCTGACATCTTCTAGCTGGAAGATCATGGTTCCTTTTCTCGCGTCAGTAGGTATTTGAGAACGCAGAGGAAGTGGCAAAGTTCACTTCAGTTTACGGGGTCTCTGAAATCTTCTTCTGCAGTTTTTTCTCAGCCCGGTATTTATAGTGATATCTCGGGCAAAAAGGAGCAAACTACGTACCCGAGTCCACAATTGGGCCGAGCGTGACGACCCGAAAACAAAGACGGCGTTGTTTTCCCTTTTTTCTTGGGCCCATAAAGCACTTGCTAGTTGCTCTTTCAAGAAGGGTTTAAAATTCCATTTGTTCCACTTCTCATTTAAATCTGAGTGAATTTCTACTTTTGCTTATGGCATTAACCTTAATGTATAATATTATTTTTAAGAAGTGATTAACCTAATTAGCAAATCCAATCGAACCGTCCTACATGTATATGTTCGCTTCATTATCCTTGTAGTTTTTATAATCACAAAATAAATCTAAGTACTTCAAAACTCAAAAGTCCTACGAAACTACTCTTAGAGAAAGGAAAATTTTAAAAGGGAACAAATTTGCCATCTTAAGTTTCGAATGCTATCAACCTTCAGAGGATCAAGCAAATATGAGAGAGAGGTTATTTATAAACACTGAGAAGAAAAATTTCGGTTATTCTTCTTCTCGTCCCTCGAGTGCTAATCCCTTGATTACATGTCTACATTGAAACCTGCAGCAATCCAGGATGTGGGACTTCAATAACATAATACCATGATGCACGATGAAAATTATGTTAACAATATCTGGGGCTATTTGCTAAACAGCATGCAATGCTTCGGTACGCGAAACACAGTTTGGTCAAACAACACTGTTTTAAAATGAGCAGCTTTTCTCCTCACCGGCAAAACCTTAGTTGTGATAAAACTATTGATGAAAAAATTGAGTTGGGACGGGGAAGTGAAGGAATGAAAATAATTTGGTCATATCAGCCAATGACTCTTACTGCATTCCAAAACCTGTTATGCATTCATAACTAATGGATATTTAGTTTCTACTGTAATAGAATTAATTAAAACCTGAAAAGTTCGGAAACACTATCCATTAAGCATCAGCCCTTAAAATGATAGTTAAAGGAATAGAAGAAGCTTGACAAAAACTTCCCTTCCACTATATTTCTTTAGAGAAAATTCTCTTGCATATCAGATTATACGTAAGATTATAAAAAATAAAAAAAAATTGCTGACTGTGTTACAAGCACAAGATAAATATTGGATAAGAAATAGCATTGCATTAATTCTATCGGAAGGAAATTTGAGAAATCAAAGTAAATAGAGTAAATTTTGAAAAGACCTCGGCATTTAATTAGTTCAACTTCCGTACCAGATGAAATCATTGGAAATAGCATCTTTTAAACAAGTGCTGTTTCTAGTCTGAGAAGCATGATGAAGAGAATCCATCTCCCCAACTCGAGTTCTACACTTGAACCTCAGCCTGAAAGGCACAATCTGTAACAAAAAGTAAAGGATAATGAAAAGAGTAATTATTGAACACAGGATATAGAAATGACATGACAGCATAAACAACGTAAATAATGCATGCTGTTTTGCTAGAGAATGAAGCTGCAAGACATTCAACCAAGCCAACATTTCACATACTGATGAAGACTCGTTCAATGAGTTCTGATTCAGCACTGCAGCTACAATCATACACTCTATTGACTTTTGTTAAAATTAGGTTCAGTCCCAATTTCTTCATTCTCAGAAAACTCGACCACATGCAATATATGAACTTTGCTAGGTGTAACCCAGAATTATGTCCTTGAGAACAGGAGTTTACAAGCTTAACTAAATGCTCCCAGGATATGAGACTCATTTATCAGTCTAGTTTTATCATTACCTTTTTGCTATATCTAAAGTCACGTTTGGGAAGAAAATGTTGAGGCAGATTGAAAGAAGAGGGAGCTTTAACCAATAGAAACAGTTTTGTGGGGCCTGAAAGATAAGAAAAATTTATATATGGAGATATATATATATATATATCTGATATAAACATATTTACATGCCTTTTACCAGATGGCCTATGTTGTCATGGAAGTGAGCCACGCTAAAGAAATTACCTGGATAGGAGCTAGATCCGGCATCCTTTGAGATCAGTGCTCGAATAGCCTGTTAAAAGAAACATGAGATAATATAAGTTCCCAATGCCACCCTGGTGGAAAAGGAAAAAGAGAAGCAAATAAGATTGAAGCAATAGCAATAATAAGAAACCTTTCTTGAAAGCATTTCTGCAGCTTTGCTTTTAGAAAAATCTCCTGAACCACTGGAGACAACTTCTCCATGTGAAAAGAACAACTCATATACATAACGTGGTCGTATTGGACTCCCACCAAGAACCAGCATGACTTTTTGAACATTAGGAATCTCTCTAACCATAAGTTGCAATGCTGTTTGAAGACTAGAAACTGTATTCATCAACTTCTCTACTCGTTTAATCTCACGCTTGATTTCTCTCATTCTGCTAATGTGTTTTCTTCGAACTGACACTTTTTTCACTTCACTTTGAGTAAGATCCAATTCCTATTACCAGATATTCTCATGGTGTATAAAATAAACAAGGAAGATATAATACAAATTATTTCTATGCAGCTAACATACCAACTCCTTAAATTCAGTGCACAGAGTATCAAATTCCAGGGTCATATCCTGCAAAACGCTGAACAAAAGTATGGGACTTAAAGATCCTTTCCAACAGCATGAGTTGGGGAAGGAATTTATGAAGCTGGCTTCAATTACTTTGAGATTGCATTTGGCTCATTTCATATGTAATTTCTAGTCAATTCATAGCTCTAGTACTACTTAATATGCATGAATAGAATATAATTTGTTTTGTTTGAATTACCATCATCCATATTTTAAAATCCTGACTGTGAAAATTCAAGTTATACCTCTTAAGGTGTGTTGAATTCCCACCAGCAAAACATTTAAGACGCAAATGATGGTGGTTTATACAATATAATTTACTCTCTAGTTATAGATATTAAGACTAATATGAGAATGAGATCTTGAAGTTGGACCAAAAGCAGAGTAAAAATAGTCAGAATATTGACATCCACGACAATGAGTATTACCAGATTCAGAAGACAGAACACAGAAACCAGATCCTGAACACTATCAAATGCTTCATTAAAAGTGAACAGTTGGATGAAGAACCTAAAAACCATAATCTTTCTAGCTTAAGATACTCAGACTAAGAAGACTAATAATTACCATTGTCAGCAATGTTAGTGAAAAAGGAACTAAATCGTAAATAAAATGTCAATGTCCCTTCCCCTCTCCCTCACGCTGTTCTTTCCCCTCCCACTCCAAAAAGGCCATTGCAGATACCTCACAAGTAGTATTTCACTGGGAAAACTCAGGTAATCACGTCCTCACAGATGCAATATGTTAATTTTAGCGGATCTATAAGAAGATAAAAACAAAATTAACAACTAAAGCCCCAAATTATGAGAATGTACGCGAATTTGATTGCTCATATGCACTGTTTAACTGTTCTATGCACTCAGAAAACAGAATAGTGCCATAAATGAGACGACGAGATGAATGGTGCTAAACCACTTAAAAAAGAAACAGATTAATAGAGTTAATATATGCAAGCTAACAATTTAGACAGCTGTAAATTTTACGATAAGAAAAATGCAATATTCCAAATATATTTTCAATAATTTTCCTGTGATTTCTTAGGAACCAACCGGAAAAATCAAAAGAGTAGAGGCAGGAAGAAACATACGAAGGGATTTGCTGGTGCATGTAGAGGACAAATCCTACCGAGTCTCTGACGAGGTGGAAGATCACGCTGCCGTCCAGAAATTCCGCGTTAGACACGATTTCCATGTACTCCTCCGAACTTCCTTCTTCCGCCATTTCAACTTCTTCCAGGGTACGAGAGAACAAGAGGAAGACTCCGAAACTTCCCTATTGGTTCTGCACTAAAATTATTGAGCGGGACAAATGATCAAACAGGATTCACGAAAAGTAAAATGGTTCATTTTCTTTTTTCTTTTTTTTAATTTTTTAATTATCGAAATAAACCCTTTACTTTCTATCATTTTTTATTAAAATTACTAATAATATAATTACTTAAAATTTATTAGAAATTATAATTATATTATAATTATCTTAAATGTTTAATCTAATTTTTCCTGATTGCAATAATTGTTTAATTAAAAATTTTACGGCATTAAGATATTATACATAAAAATTACTTGTATATTTGCATTCACGATTGTATTAACTGATTATTTAAAAATTTTTATATATTAAAATTGCATTTAACTCTCTAATTAAAATGAACAGTTTAATTAAAAGTTCAACTTAAATTAAATTTTTAATTAAAGTTTTATTGATTCCAAATTAAAAATTCTGTTGGAATTAAAACTGTCCACTAAAAATCTACATGCAAACTTAATTTGTTTATCAAAATTTAGTAAAAAGCTAAAAATTCTAAACTAAAAAGTGTGTTAACTGTTTAATTAAAGTTCTACTAAATATAAAACTGCTTAATTAACTATTGTTATGAATAACAATTAATTGTCTAAATTAAAACTTTATTAAAATTTAAAAAAAAAATTGCATATCAAGTGTATTAACTATTTAACTAAAAATTATATTAAAATTAACAAAATCTAATTAAAGAATTAATTGTCTAAATGAAATGCTCTTAAGAATTTCTCTTAATTGTATTGTCTCCCTTCTCATCCTGTAGGTTCTTCTATACTCACCAGTTCATAACACCATATCTCACACCTTAACCTGTACCTTTCTTTTCTAACTACATACACAAACTAACATCTATATGTTAAAGGCTAATCCAAAAAGATCATATCCATAATCTAATCCTAATTAGAATATCATAGCCATAATTTAAAGCTAATTGGAAGACAGATAGATTTCGAAAAATGAGTTTATTAATTGCTAACTCGTAGAATACAAGGTTAGAGTACACGATTACATTTTTTGCAGCATTTCGGTGATTGACATGAATTCCTTTCAGGATCAGACAATGTCTTTGAAGAATCTTCCGGCGACGACGACGATGACGATGACGATGATTCTTTCCTAGCTGGTGATTGATCCGCCTTCGTTTTACGGTTATCCAGCGTATTTGAATGTTCCTTCGGAGATACAGGTACTGAGGCCGCCGCACGGGCGTCCTTCTTCGGGCAAGAATTAGAGGCTTCAATTGCCTTGCACCCAAACCCCTTGCTACAATTGTAAATCCGGCGCTTGACGGGATCGGACAAAACAGCATAGGCTTCATTGACAATCCTGAAAGCGTTCGCAGCAGCAATGGACTTGTTCTTGTCGGGATGCAGCAACCGCACCATGCTCGTGTACTGTTTCTTGACGGTGTCCGTGTCGACGAACGGATCGTGAATCCGAAGTAGAGTATAGAAGCTCCTGTTCATAGCGGCGGCTTTGTGTGTGATATAGGCAGCAAAGAATGGGAAGCTGTCGGGTAGAGATGGTTGGAGGTCTGCGGCTCTCATTATGGACTCGAGAGCCATATCGAGGTTGCCTTGCTTGAAGAAATTCTCTGCGTCATTTCTGGCTTGGATTGCTGGTGTTATGTTGGAGGAGGTGGCCATGGAAAGGAAATGTTGAAGAAGATGAAAAACTGCTGGCTTTGACGGAATGTCGCGACCGCGGGGGTGTCGTTTATATAGGGGGCTGGAGGGAAAGATCGGACAGAGTTTCCGGAAATGCGCGCGGTTTGGTTAACTCTAATTTAATGAGAATTTGATAAATTAAAATTAAATTAAGAGCTATAACTAAATCAAATGAACAAAAAATTATCACTTGAAAATAATTTGAGGGAAATTTGAATTTGAATCTTAGTTAAAATACCCTGCAAGATATATGTATACTTCACATCTTTTCAGTTTTTAAAGGGTTACAACTTACAACAGAAAAAAGAAATTCAAGAAAAACTAGAGACACCTGTTAGTACATCTGTTATGATGAATAAGAGGCTAAAAATCTGCAAGAGAACATTCTAAGCTCGACTGAAAATCGTAAGAGAGCATTCAAGCACAGCATCATGCTCGAATCATAAAAATCTCAGGGTGATCCTACTATATTAGTACATCTGTTAATCATAAATACAAACTGCATCAAGTACAAATTATAAGCAACACCAATAGCTTACATAATTTAGAGTCCAAAACACCCTACCGCTATAATTTTTTACATCCAAATCTTTCTACCGAGAATCACTTGAATCTACAAAAATTTTAGACCTGGTTCCGATCTTTATACATAACTAAGTTGCAAGCTTATATTCCACCATATTGACTGTTCACTAGCTCGTGGGATATAATCCTTTATCTGGATGCAGCAGTCCTTTGTCCAAGTCCAAAATCAAGGTCTCAGAATCAACTCCAGCACCGAATTAATCTACCTCCAATCAGGTGATTTTTGTGCTTATTGTTTTGTGCAGAAACTTCCCTAGAACACTGGCTCTGATTGACTAGATCACAGCTATTGAAAATGATCAATAGTCCTCGGAGAGTCTCTGCAGCCAAGAACAGAAAAATTCCCTATTATTGGCAAGTGTTCAGCATGTGATAGGGATTTCAATTAAAACATTAAAGAGAAATACCAGGTCGTCAATACTAATGAATTGTTCCCTCTTCAAATGTTATACACCATATCTCCTTAGAGCTTTGCTTAAACTTGGCATAACATTATATGCTTGGTAAGATCTTCCAAGTTCTATAATGGAACCCACCTGAATGCGAAAAGGGTCAGGGTAACCAAAAAGGCATATTTTTGTGCAATTAAACAGCACTAGGTCAGGACTTACAATTATTAAAACAGAAGTAAGACCAATTGCAAATCCTTCATTGATACTGCGTAAATAGTGATCCAGTATGGTTGACATAGTTGCCAAAATACTTAGCAGTAGGCCCCCTGAGAATTACCAGCCCAAAAGACAAATCAATGCTTGAGATTAGATGTTGATAATGCCCGGAACTATTTGCAATTAATAGATGTAAGTATACCCCAAAACCGTGTTGACGCCTGAATCTTCATGAGATACTCAATTGTTGCTTTCCCAGGCTTTATATTTGGTATTCTGGCACCCATCTTATTCAAATAATCTGATATTTCCTTCGGCAAGTTGGCCTACACAATAAACACGAGTTAAATCATAGTTGCACAAGGCTAAAGATTTGTAACTCAAAATTAAAAATAACTTAAGAAAATTCGGGTTGCAACTTCTGTGTTCATATTCTTTTTTTTTTAGAAAAAAGAGAGAATATTATTTTGCACAGCTTCCTTGTTCATATTCTGAAAATAAAATAAAATAAAATTTCGCTTATTTGTGATAATCAACAGCATTAAAAGTATTATTACTGAACTTAATACTAGATAAAGCATATTTCTCGGAGAACGGATAATCAAATGCTATATTTTTTTCTTTTGAAATAAAAGTGCAGAAAAGTATTATTCATAATGGTACCTAAGGGATACCACCCGTATACAAATTATTTACCATCAAATGCTATATTTTTTAAAACCATAAATGTAGCAATTAAAAGCAAACTTTTTAACACAAATTTTTTTCCACAGCACAACCAAACATATTCCACATATTTTGAGAAAACTCAGGTTTCAACTTTCATTTTGACATGCATGCATTTCATGGAACAAAACAAAAATGAACTTTAGGCATCACCATTTTGTTAATCATTTAAGAACCTTATTACTGCATATATTTCTGTAACTAGTACCATGGAAGTTAACACACAGCAAAAGAAAAAAGGATAGAAAGCAAGAGGCTGAGAAGATACTCACAATGTCAAATATGTTGAATAGAAAGACAAAAAAAGCATAAATTGAATAGTAAATCCAAGGTGGTGCACCAACAGATGTCTCAGGGTTCAATATCTCCTTAACATTCTCCCAGAAACGTGAACCAAGGATACTGCAAACAAGGCTCTGTATTAGACAATTATAGTGGTAATTACAGATAAAATAAATTGCTGTTGTAACCAAATGAAAACTGCAATGACTCACTTACAGAAATACATAACGGGATCTCATACTCGGATAATGAAAAAATGAACTTAAAGTTAATAAATAAATCAGCTGGATAGAATTACCTAGCAAGAATGCTGGGAAATGCTAAGAGATAAGTTGTTGTGAGAATTGGTTGCATTCCTGATGGATTGATTTTAAAAGGGATATAGGGTTCCACCTCAGTAATCGGGGAACCTTCTCTGTTGAAAAGATAAAAGAATAAGAGTGCAGATAAGCAAGGTCATACTATCAGATATTGATATCCAGATGATAGCAAAAGCAATTGCTTAAGTGGTGATAATAAATTCAACCAGGCTTTTTGTGAATGCAAATTGATAGTCACTCGTATTATTAAACTAATGGGCATGAAACTTATAAGCTTGGAAAGTTTAATGGATATGATAGTTATTCAATCTCATAACATGCTTAGAACAAAGAGAGATTTATTTGAAAGAAGAACAAAATTGAGTCACCTCGTAATGAATTGTGAAAGATGTTGTGTTTATTAGACAAATTGAGTCACCAAATTATAGATCTCCTGATTTAGTTGTAAGCAATGGTGTTGTCAAAGTTGAAACACTGATATTCTTGTTGATTTTTTAAGAAGAAAAAGGTCCCACCTCAAGAAACTACAAAATTTATTTGGCTCCTAACAGCAATGAGGAAAGTTTGGATATTCTCCCTTTTAAAAATTTTGTTATTTTTACTTCGTTCACTATATCTTTAGAATCCTTGAGTTGAAAAGTATTCATGTTTTTCCATGACAATTTCAAGTTTCACAACCTTTAATTGTTAAAAAGACAAGCCCTAATTTGGATATTCTTTCTACTTCAACATTTTAAAACTCGAGGTCGAGTTTACACCAAATAACATAGAACAATGCAGAACAAGAAGATCCTAGAGTGGGCATATTCCAATAATAAGTTATGTTTATGTAACTGTAATGTTTATGCACTATTAAGGTATTTAGCTTAGTTAGGGACTAATATCCATAGGCATACTAATGACATAAGTTCATTATTTCCTATTTAGTTAGGATCCTATTTAGTTATTTTCTATTACAAGTTATTTTAATTAATTAGCTTCTTTTCTTATTTTGTAGAAATCCTCAGTACACTTAAGAGTTCCTATTTTATTTATATTTTGACGCCTGTAAATAGGATATCCTAAGTAAATTATTGGTAGGCTATTTATATAATTATTATTTAAATATAGAGATATTAATTTGATTATTGAGATCCAAGATCTCCAACTTTGATTCTTAAAAATCTCCTCAAAGTTTCCTAATCAAGCTCTACTTTTCCTACATCAATTTAATGGATATGACAATGATATTCAATCTTATTATATGCATAACACAAAGAAAGATTTTGTAGGAAAGTTGAACAAACAAAAGATAGAACCCATCAACAGAATAATTCTGTGTAACACGTACATTCTTCCAAAAGACAACACTATAAATCTTTCAGAAGAGAAGACATAAATTTTACTGGACCACACTAATGGTTTTACCTTGCAGCAGAAGCAAGTTTGAATCCATAGTACTGCAGTTTTATCTTTCTACAACCCTCAGTTACAAGAACTGCCCACATAGTAACTATGGTAAAAACACCTAACACTGCAAGTATATACGGCCACCAATTCGCAGCACTTCCTGCAGGATAGAAAAGGTTGATCCATTATAACATACCCATTCCTTAAACTGAAACAATGAGAGAATACTAATAATCATATGTCCCTCCATCACTATATTCAAGCTTAAAAATTACATAGTCAAGATTACGGCTATTTACTAAGTTTCTATACTGCATTAAGAATAATGATTGACAAAGTGGTTCAGAGGTCTGATTT
Organism: Carica papaya; assembly: GCF_000150535.2. Next base: position 229,602 of record NW_019014640.1, read on the forward strand.
TAACAATCTGCTCCCCTTTGTCTGAACTATATGCATGTCCAACTGCTTTTCTTGACAATCGATACAGTCTCCATTATCTTTCTTTTTTTTTTTAAGTAAACAGTCTCCATGATCTTAAATCCGCTACCATATTCCATAGAAGTTTATGCATGGCCAAAGCATCAGATACTTTAAAAACAAACTCAAAGTAGGTCAATTAGAATTAGCTGACAATTCTGATGTTAGGGACTCAATATTTTAGCATGTTAATCTTTAGATGCTAATATATTGATCATGCATTGGCCATAAGCAGGATCCCACATACTATCAAATATATAGTTCCACATGGACCAAGGATAAGCATCTACAGTCGTTTATATACCTCTTGGACAACTTTTCCTAATACCATATGGTTTTGGGTTGAATCTAACTCTTAGCACATGAATAAGCTAAAAGAGAAATTAATATAGGAACAAGTTGTCACAAGATCAATCTTAACTTAGCAGAAAGAAATATGCAAATATCTTTTACAAAATAAAATACGCAGGTAACAGATGTATATTTAAGATGACATAAACATGTTTTGGAGGTTTTCAAACTTAATGATTCCTTCAGAAATTTTCCACTCCCAGAGCCAGCAATATATTAATGAAGGCCATAACTCCAAACATTAAGTCTGCATGGAATAAAGCCCTGAGCCCCCAAACCACAACTTCAAGCAAAATTAGTAAATTGTTCCAGAGAACCAGAATCCCTAATAGGCAGAGCAAACTGTCATTCCTGTAATCCAGAAAAGAATTAATTTCTGCTAACTTGTAAATCCATTTTTTTGCAGTGTTTGCGCCTCGTTCCTGTCATTCTCATTTTCCTTCTAAAATATATATATACATACCCAGAGCAAAATATTGGGGTACTAATGCGGAAATATGTTACAAACTACAGTGAGTTGTACAAGAGCTGATCCTTAGTCACATACCCAAGAGCTGAGATGACATCTTGTGCAATGTTTCTATATAGCCCGTTAGTATTCCCACACAGATTACAAGAGATGAACCTTGGCCTGAAATATGTAGAACCAATTAAGAAAGTGACTATGCCAAGAACAATCAGAAAAGAAAGGAACATGCAAGTTCATTTTGATTGTTGATTAGAAATGACCAGACAATCAAACAAAATCAGAACAACGAAATCACCTGGAATTAGCAATACCAGATTTTCTGACAAAAGTTTATCACACTCGGATAAAAATTGAACTTTATAAACATAGTAAATATCTGTAAGCGCTAAAAGAAGAGTAAATTAACAACTGAAAGTGAGAAAGAATGGCATAGCATGTCATTCTGTCTTCAATTATTGCCTTGATGTCGAATAAAAATTGAAGTTTATAAACATAGTAAATATCTGTAAGCGCTAAAAGAAGAGTAAATTAACAACTGAACATGAGAAAGAATGACATAGCATGTCATTCTGTCTTCAATTATTGCCTTGATGTAAAGAGGACAAAACACAAAGCAAATATTACCTCCAAAAGAAAATCATTATCTCAGTAGGATTTATCAAAGCCATTGTTATCTCTTGCAACAAGAACCATTCTTTGGAGTTCAGCATTTGAAAGTTACAGCTAAACTTCCAACAGTTTACTACTATCTCTAGGCACAAATTTTTTTTAATGTTCACAATAGAAACAACACATGACCTATTTTGCCAAAGCTCTTACTAAATGGACTCTGAGATATGATATTACCACTCTCTGGCAACAATTAGAATTAATTACAGAAAAAAGAAAGGCTTTTCATGTCAGAACAAGCATAAGTCATGTTTGTAAACCATGTCTCTAAGCCCCTTGATTCTGATATTAATATATATTTATATTTTGTATTTTTTTAAAAAAAATCATGTATGTAAGCCACTAACCTAGACTGTGTTACACTAAAAGAGAACTTTTTTAAAAAAAAATAATACACTAAAAGAGAAAACTTGTGGGAACAAAGTTCCAATATTTGTACTATAATCTACCTCATGGTAAAATTAACTGTCATTTCCATAACAATAATTTAAGAGTTCAGAGCTCCATTCCTTGTCCTTTCTTCCAATATAATTATAACATACTAATGGAACCGAGATGCAGTGAGACAAGGTGCATGAGGATGTCAACAAGACAAAATAATTTTGACGGACCATAGAGTAGCTAAAAGACTAAAATTGAAGATCAACCAGAATCAAATGAGTTCACCAAGATTTAAGAAAAATACCAAATCCAGATTCCGATATTGTATCGCAGATCCATGTCATAGTCATTGCACCACAAACCAGCAAAAAAGTTGTCACCATCACATGCTTGGCCCTGAAATGTCAAAAAAATTTCTAAGTAAATAACTTCAATAAAACAGTCTTAACAAAATGACGCTACTAATACTAATTACCAGCATGGTTAAACCAATTTGAAGTAGGTTTGAGCCCAACAGGGATTTAGAACAACACTGTTCCAGATATTGCTTTTGACTAAAAAACTGTTGCTAAATCCTCAATGAAATAAAAACAATTTTCATGTAGCCACATTAAAAGCAAGAAAACATTGTTAAAATGACAATCTCCTTACTAAATTACCGGTAACTTGCTGCGTAAATTGAATATTGGAGAGAATTACAGGCAACTATTACAGCTTCCAAGATAGCAAAGCCAAGTGAAAGCCACCATCTGAATATACAGAAAAACCAGAGCTTATGACCTTCTTAATAAATGGCAAAAAGTTGATGTGCAACAGGAAATTGTCTAGCAAGAGATCGTCTCACTGCTTGAGATGAATAACTAGACACACATATAACTCTTTATCTTCTCGTGGCCATCTAAACCTTCCTTCCGCAGCTTTACTAAGGATGGAACAACATAACAGAGCACCTGAACACCCATTCATGAGAGTGAGAGTAAAACTGTGATCTTAGAAAATTCAACGGCGCGATATAGCATATTCAAAAAGAGGGAAATAAGTGTGGCAAGAAGTAGGCAGTGTAGTAATATATTCAAGATAATTTATGAACAGTCATAGGCTGGATCTTAGAAAAGCAACCTTCACAACCTTTGATGGCCTCAAACATGTATACTTCAATGAAGAAGTTGCTACAATAAGGTTGCTAAAAGTGCTTTCATATGATTACAAACATATAAAGTTTAATGCGCTTATAATCACTAAGTTATTTGCCAGTTGTCCAAATGATTATGAAAACTAATATTATTAAAATATCCAATTTTTGCATCATATTTAGTAATGAGCAAGCAAGTAATCTCTTCCAGATTGTAAACTCATAAACCCAAAGATCTCCAAGAACTTAAAATGAAAAGTTGCAAAGTAAAAAATGATGAGGCAAAAGCTCATAAACAAACATTCAACTTCAATCTGATGCTTCAAATTAGTTTACAAGATAATGACCAGTTAGCTTTGGAAGTGTCCCATCTCATGGGAAGGATAAACCAGCCCCATAAAGAATTTGAACCAACAAATTTCCACCCGAAAAAAGAGAAAGAAAGAAAAACGATACACACCTGCATAATTATTGATGCTATAATCTGAGGACTGATGCCAAGCTGGAAAAAGGACAGTTTTAGGCCCGATCCAAAATCACCCAGGTCATCTGAAAATTAAAAAAAAAAAAAAAGAGAAAAAAGAATATGACTACAAATTTCCACAGCATTTCATTATCATTAATATTTCTTGTACGATTTCTCAGATGAGGGAAAAAAAATAGAAAAATGGAAAACATTACTCGGCAATAAATCTTAAATCTAGAAGCGCAAGTCTATTTGCAGATTTCAATCAACTCACCAACAGAACCAGAGACAAAGCTAAGGTAATCTTGAGGTATCAATCTTCTATCAAATCCAGGTAGAGGAATGAAATATCCAACACGACTAATTACAAGTAGTACAGCTGTTACAAATAACCTTCGCCGTATCTCACTCTTGAAAAATGATTCTGCAGCATTGTTGAGGACAGAACTTAGGCGAACGAAGTTTAGAAACCTATTTCTAAATCTTCTCGATCTATACTGTAGAGTCTCTAATTTATCATCACCATGCAACCTAACAAAATCAGCTCCATCAGTAGGTTGTGGTGGAATAACTTCAAGATTAAGAGATTCTGCAGATGTTGCCTCAACATTCATGTAGTCACTTCGGAGTTGATCTGAAGAATTAGCAGCAAATCTTTTGTTTTTTCTTGACATGAATGATCGATTTAGCATAAAAAAATAACTTCGATTAGAATTCCCCATATTCATCTTGAGACTATAACGTGTTCTAGGATATGTGGGACGATAAAATTGTAGATTGTGTTCTGCGCAGCCACCTGCATGTCAAATAATATTTACAAATTAAATTGAGCTCTAACTTGCATTCAGTTAATAGCATTCTCTGTTAAGGCAACAAAAAGATGGAGAATAACAACCCTACATTATATTTCTCACATTTCTTTAGTTAGGACATGCAATCTCCAAATAAAAACCATGAATGGAAACTCAAGAAGATAAGGAAAAAAAATCCACAAATAAGAGCTTGAAGAACCATATCAAGTGACAACTGCATTTCCTATATTATCATAAAGCTGTCAGTATTCATATTAATGATTCTTGATGAAATAGAAAATCCCTATTTCTTAATAGCATGATAACATGGACTTGTTTGGTTTATGTCCATTTTACTTATACTAGTCTTGAAATGTATAATTATAACACAATTATTTACGTTTAAATCATCTCATCCCAAAGGGTTCAAGATGGAAGTAGTGGCGGCTCAAACACAGAATTCACCAAGTTTTGATCTCCATAGGAAGCTGGAACTAAAATAAACAGTCGGTTTTGACAAGAACAATAATATGAAGTAACAAAGTAAATAATAGCTCTAACTCAAGAAAACTCATAGGTGGACAAGGAGACAGCAACTCTCAGTGTATAAGGAAAAAATAAAGAACGCACTCCAAACAAAAACTTCCAAGTCTACTCATACCTAAGTAGCAAACGACGCATTGGATTTTACTTTCTAAATTCACAACCATCATTATCCCAATATCCACAAAAAAAAAAAAAAACACAGCTGAAAATGAAGAAACGAAAAACGCAAAATCCCCCGTTCGCTTCCAGAGAAAAGTAAGAAAGTGAACAACGAACAAACAAACAGCGAGAATTAGCGTTTTCTGTGATAGAAAAGAGTGTTGAAGAAGGTAAACTAATCCAATTAGCTTTACTCAAATTCCTATACTTCTCTTCCATTATTATTTCTTTTCTTTCATCTGTTAAAAACCAAACAGTGCAGAGCATACCTTGAAAATTTAGAGGCTTCGCGTTGAAGAGGCAGGAATAGAAGCGGTGGGAGCTGAGAAGAGTCGCCCCCATGGAGACTCAAGCAAGACGAGCAGAGAGGAGTCGAGAACGAAGTTGAGAGGGGGGTCGGTTTATTTTGATTTTTACGCACATCGAAATTGCAATCGCAAGTGCATGGATCCTCTACTTTATCCCTAGTTTAAAATCTTTGCACCCCCACTCCCATCCAACCACGTTTACGACTTTTTTCTTTAAACGAAATATTAAACGAAAAAAGCGTCCTTTATATTTTGATTGTTTTAGATTTCAATTTGTTTATTTCTTTCCTTTTTAGAATAATTTAATTATTCATATTTATTTCAGTTATAAAATAATAAAATTTCTAAATTTTGTGATAAATTTTACATGGTATTTTAATAGATTAATTTTAAACTGTAATTTGTTTTTTTATTTTTTCAAGATTTTTGTGTTAAAGACTTACATATATAAAATTGTCTATTCTGTCCTCCTCCTCCCCCCCAATCTTCTCCGGCTTCCTCAACTTCTCTTTTTTTTTTTCTGTCCCCCTCTCTCTCTATCTCTCTCTGTAAATTTTCACCATCATCTTCTCCTTCCCAATTCCTCTCTCTCTCTTCTTTTCCTCTGTTACTCCACTATTCGATGAACAAGAGATCTGAAGATATGTTGGTTATACAGTATCTATACAAAGATTTGGCAGAAAGGTACAGCACTACATGCTGAGTTAATCAAACTCCATTTGTGCTGTTTCTCTTTTTAATTTATTTATAAGACAAAACACTATCTTATATAATGGTCAACAGCACGAACTACAAGAAACTTGATCGGACTGCTTCCATGGATTTTTTATTTTTTAAAATAAAAAACCCACTTTTTTTTCTGGATAAAAAAGATACGAACCCAAGTTATGATTGTGTACGTATATACATATATATATATATACACATATATGTATATACACACACGCACACACACTGTTAGGGAGAGTTTAGTAAGTCCATTCCTTTGGAAGAAAAATCTCTGGTGAAGTTGGAGAAGCAGCACAACATTTTGTCGATACATCCTTGTTGCAGCTTTTGTTTCTGCTAATTATCCTCGAAGTGCAATCTTCAACATCTTTGGAATTGTTTTTGGCGTCTGCAGATATTAAAATAATTAATCCCTTGATTTCTGAGTGGTCAAAAGTTAATTTTTTTTTATAATTCTGAAGCGATACTCAAAGTTAAATTAAGGAACTTGGTTAGAGTTAACCTCGCAAGCCTAACGCATGTACATTGAGGTTGAGAGCCTGAACAACACGAGAAGGAAGGAGAACAGGAGAGCAAGCTGCAAAGATACACAAGATACGCCCATGAATATACATAATTACATATATTTACTGTTGCTACATGTGATCAGTGTAAACCATACGTTGTGAAAAATCAATTCAACATTAAATTTCTGCTTGAATAGTGAAAGTGTGTAAAGAATTTTGTTGACAGAATATGTTTTGGAAAATTTCCAAACGATTTGTGCAATTTATTTGCCAACTTACATTTAACTGTTAAAAAGATAATATAGATTTTAGCAGAATGCAATTAAAATTAAATTGATAAGAATTTCAATATGCTGAGTCACTTCCCCATATATTTTGTATGATATTAATTTTTATTATGTCATAAAGTTAAAATACAACCATATTAAGAACAATTTTTTTTTAAAAAAAATCTCATTTTAAATTATATATAAATAGAATTGAAATAATACATTATAACTTTCTTTAATTTAAATGAAGCTTATAACATATTGTTCTTATTGCACATAAAAGTTTACGTGAAATCAATTTTTATCATTCTAATATAATTTATATAATCTACTAATCGAACTAAACACAAAATTACAAATGAATTTAGTAAATTTTTTAAATTTATTTCAAACATGTTAAATATTGTGATTTTGAGATTACTTACATAAAAGAATGCTGAATTTATTTCAAGCATACGAGAACTTGAACTTGTTTGAGAATATATAGTTATTAGCACGAACAAAAATTTCGTTATGATTTTATTGTAATGATTAAAGTAAAGTTAATTACCTGGTTTTCTGTTAGAATGGAACTTATTGGAGCCAGCTCTTTGAGGAAGAAAAACTCCAGTGCCAGTGTATGATTTTCGACCAGACTCTAGAAAGAAAGCCTGCATTCCATGTCCTCCAGACGCCCAGTTAATGGGATGCTTGGAGCTATGATGGCCCCTTGTGTTTGGTTTACCTACCTGATTATACTTGGTGAAAAAAGAAACAAACATAAATTTCTATAAGAAAACAATTAATTAATTTCTTAATAAGTGTTCCTATGATCTTCTTTCAGGTTAATTATTTGCCCTGCCAAAACAATTTAAATCTATAATTACCTGCATAAGCAAATCAACAGAAGTAGATATTAATTGTCCAATACTTAATAATGACATACATGAAATTATAGGACGAACTAGTTAATTTTACACATAAAATAACTTTTAAAAGCAAAATATGTACAATGGATGAACTAATCACTTACTCAATATTTTATCAAAAGAATTATATTTATATAAATAATTCTTGGATTAGATTTGATTGAAAAAGATTTTATTTTTATCCAAGTTCTATTTCGTAATCATTAATTTTTATTTTACTTGTCAACAAAAGTATCATAAAATAATTATTTTAAGCTAAACATAAAATCAATTTGAAATAAAAAGCTAATTTTTTATTCAAATTTCTATCCTATTAAATAGAATTGGAATCAACTAAACTAAACCCATCAAAATATTTCAAAAATCTCAATATCTGCAGTATTACTAGATCTAAGAAGGGTTTTTTTTTTTTTTTTCCTTCTATTTTGGTTCCAAAACTTCTCTTTGTCTGTACATGGTTGGCTTATGCATGGATGTAGGATGTAGAACTGCAGAACTCTATTGGCGTTAGGTTTTCCTTTTAGATTTTGAATTCAAATATATATATATATATATAAAAGAGGGTTTAAAAAGGAAATCTTGTAGAATCTTAATTAGCTGGTGAACTTTCAAATTAAAGAAGTTCAAAATTCAAAATGCCGAGTAATTATTCACAAGATGAAATGCTACTTAATGCATATATATATATATATATATGTTTGATCAGTTACAAAGTATATACAATCGCATTCAGAATTCGCTAAAGTCATCAATATAGTACTTAAAATAGCAATAGGATCACCAGCTTGGTTGTTTCAGATTTCAATTCTTCTTAACTAAATACATTATTTAGGTTGTTTAGATAACAATTAGCTTACACATTTAGCCAGATAGGGCTAAAAATGCATTGTAAAATATTTCAAAAATTATGATAAAACAGAAAATATTAATTACCACTTATAATAACTAATAATTTCTTTTGTTCTTATTCAAAAATCTATTGGCATTATTCAAATGCCTCAATTTTTTTACTAGAAAACACTATTATTTTTTCTACATCCCATTTTTGAATACTGATTCATTGCCTTGTTGCCTCCAAACCTTTAACAGATTGAACTACTAATTCCATAGTCTATTATGGCTCAACGACCGAACAATCCAACAAAGTCTTTGAAGTTAAATTTCTCGATTAACCAAAAAGGAAACTCCTAAGAAAATCAATATAAAATCATCCAAATTAAACAACTCAAAATACTTTCTATACTGATGCTATTACTAATTTTTCTTTCAAGAGAAAAAGAGGAAGCAAGAAGAAATATATATATATATATACCAACGGAGGAAGCTCAGCAGGCAGTTTGTGGCGATGCCGGAAGTGCTGGTGCGTATAATTAGGCAACTCCTGTAAGCGAAAGTGCCAGAAGAATTAGAAACAAATAGAAGATCATGCAAGAGAAAACGCATAGCTGAGTTCTAATATCTTTATGTATTGTTTACATTTATTTACATATGAACACAGACCTTTTTGGATCTAGTGCTACGATCGTCGTAAAGTGCTTCATCAAGAACATGAGATGGCAGCCATGAAATCACTTCTTCAAATCGGATATTTAACTCTCCATCTTCCACACCGGCCATCGAATATTATTAAAAACGAGAAAGATATGATCTCCTTTTTCTTGTTTTCCAGTTCTGCGTGGAGAAGAAAGGGAGCGCTGTGACCTCCAACTTCAAACCTGCAACGTAACTAAATAGTTATACCTGAAGACGTCGAGATGATTTTAAAAAAAATAAAAATAAAAATAACAAAAAAGGGACGAGATTCGGCGTGTGACGTGTTCTTTTTCTTTTCCACTTGCTATCCAGCGCGTGACCGAATTGTTTTCTCCTTACTCCGACTCGAACGACGTCGTTATACCCAGTCGTCATGTCCACGCATCGTCCGAGGATTTGTGAAATGGAATTCAAAATGAAAAAATTAATAAATCCAGAATTACCAATTTACACATGCGTTGCCACTTGAATTTACCAATCTATCCCTCGACCTCAAATGATAAACATGATGAACATTTTGAATTTTGAAAATTTTCTCGCGTTTTCTTTTTGTTTCCCGTGAAATTTCTTTTCCGCGTGTTTTTGTACTGTGTGGCACAAGAACATAAGATATCGCTAGTTATATTTTCTAAACACTGTTTTTTATCTTCAGCTGCTGTACGTATTTTGCAAAATGCATAATGTATATATTATACATATATACACGCTGTGGACAAGAGGGAGGCATCAGTCATTTCGAACTTGAAAATCAAGAATGCTTATTTGACAGTTTAGAAGAAAACCCAGGGTCAAACAAGTAATCTCAAGACACATGAAGATCCTGAACCTGAAAATGGGTTGGGTTGGGTTGGGTAAACCTCTTTTATCTGTTGGTGGTTGCAGTTAATTCTTCTTCACGTAAGACGCTGCTGCTCCACAGAAGTACAACCTGTTCCTTTTGAAAAAGCAACAAGTCCATTCATTTTCCACTTTCCTCTTCCAAAAAATTATGTCTTTCTGGTTTCAGATTTTGTTTGTTCTGACTGAAAAAATTTGTTTATTCTTGGTCATCAGTCTACATGGATAGGGTAGGATGTATATGAAAACTTAAACTCCTTTATAATAATACGCCATGCGAGATGATGCAGAATTTGGCACGCCTATACCACTGCCATAACTCTTCTAAACCACACCAACCACCCCCGACATTTTTCAGAAGCTTGGTTTAGGTCACTGGGTCCCTCAAGCTTGTTCTTTTGGAGAGATTCAAGGCAATAAAATCTGAGTTCTGAATTGGTAAACTACCACTGATCGTGCTCCTTTGTGTATGCAACAGGAGGCTTACTACGTGTCTATAGTAGATGGGATTTGTTCAAGAACGAAATGGATGTTTTTGAGCTAACAATGCAAATTTCACACAAGGATATAACTAAGCAAGAATCTAACCAGCAGTCAACCTTAATAGGTTGGAGATGGCTCATCAAGTCAAAACAAAGAAAGAATAAAATTTTTTTAACCAAATTTAATCTAAGATACCATGTAAGTATACTTAGCATCATTCATTTTGCAGAAGAATGACTTCATGTTCTTCGAGATTCAACAGACAAAACTGATAAGAGAGAAATAAGCAACTTTACTTCTTTGAGGAGCCCTTTTCTTCGTCTTCTTCATGCCCAAGTTGGACGAGGCTGGGAAGCTGTTTTAGCCTTCTTCAGCTCAAGAAAGACTTTTTTCTGCAGCTTCCATATGATTTTGCACGGTACAGATTGTTAACCATAAGTTGTACGTAACAGTATCTGGATAAATGTTTCTCTTTAATTCCTGAATTACTCCTTTCTACCTTCTCTAGTTGACCTTTTGAAATGGACAGTAATAGCGTATGGTTTATTGCAGGGGACATTTCAGGAAAGCACACCATGATATTATCTCCATAAGAGCCTCAGCTTTGGTAGACAATTTGCTCGTATGATGAAGAGCTAAACAAGGGGAGTGCACCTCTCATTCAATCAGGGGGATCTTCGAAAAACTTTTCTGCAGTGCTCAAACTGCAGACTTTTGCAATCAAGTCCCAGTAGACAACATAATCGCCAGGTAGAAGCTTTATATCTTGCCGAAGTGTCATCCACTCTTGCATCTGCACGTATAACAAGATTGATTTGCAAAGCATAAGACAAAGTACAAAAACAAAAACTTCTCATCAGCTCCGAACCCAGCACAAAGATTGAAAAATCATTAGACCAAGATAGTTGTTGGAGATGAAAATCATCTAGTACTGTTCAATTGACAAGGAGAAATGTTGTAATTTCAACATGCAACAAAGAAATTCTGCAATCATGACTGTTCACAACACCAAACCAATACTAACGTGAGGAACCAGAGATCAAGCGACCACAGAAAGAGACAGTGAAGACATTTGAAATCTTAAAATATATTCCAGTACAAGAGAGGAAACAACTTATGCTGCCTTTCTAGCTGCATGTATTAGATAATCAGGAAAATAAAAAGACTATGAAGTTATATTATATTTCCCAGCACCGAGCAAAGAGGCATTACATATTTCAAAAATTTAATCCACAGTTTAATTCTTTCTTAGTACAGACAGTACCTGCGCCTTCCAATGTGTTGTGCATTATTTTCAGAAAAAGTTAATGCTTTATTGTAACAGACACTGCTTACAATTTGATCTATTATCATGCTTTTATACAAAGCGGCAAATACAGTGATTGAACTTTAACACATCCTAGAGCAAACTACTGGGAGAAATATGCCCTGAAATGCTTATTTCCTAGGACCTCTAAGTAAGAAAATATGCACAATGTATGACCAATACAGGGGATCTTCCCCCCAATGCACTGCATTCATAACTACAAGAACAGTGTTTGAAAGGTTCCCTCCACAGGCTACCACATCTGTGAATATTTCATTCTCACCACATACTATTTATAAGTATGAGGCTGATCTTCGCAGCTCCATGTCGACTTTCTACTGGGAGAATAAGGTCAGCATTTACTTGAAGTCTGGCATTTGAAATAATGTAATTGCTCCAGTCAAATTCCTCACCTTCTTCAAAATTCTATAAACTAGAACTTTAATCTGAAGCAATCCAAGAGCATACCAGAGACAAAACCAAAAGGCAAAAGAATTAATTATCATTAATAATCTAATTACATGAGCAAGAAGATTGCACCAATGGTTGACTCCTTACAGAATCTACGAAGTTTCATTAAAACATCCACAAGCATATCGGACTCTATATGTCAGTTTTTTTTCTAACGTGTGGGTTTAATGTGGAGTTTGGTATGCGTATCATGCTGACAATTTAATGAGATCGTTAAAAAATGATCAAATATGGTTAAACAATATTAGATCTTAATGCATCGGGTTTAAGTATGAGTTTATAATGTGCATATACTATTTTTTGCAATATTTTTATTTTATAATGGGCGAAATGATAATTGCAAAAATTAGTCGATATAAAGTGGTTATGGTCTGCGAATCATAAGGTTGTCATTTTATTTTTCTAAAATTCCGTCACCAGAAAAAACTAATTTCAAAGTGTCGTGTCGATTCGGAAGATCCTACCACCGGATACGAATAAATCTTCTGCGATGGATTTAGGTACGCTTCCGCTTATATTTCTCTTTAATTTAGTATGATAATATATGTTTAATTTTTATAGATTTACGGACTTAAAAAGAAATTTTATTCTAACAATTGGTATCAGAGTCATTTCTAGTATTAAACTTTTGGGGAAAAAAAAAATTTGTTATGTAATTTTGGATTCATATTCAGAATTTTAGATTTTAAATTCTATTTTTGTTTAGTTGAATATATATATCTATATGCATAAATATATATATGTATATGTATAAGTATTAGGAATATATATCTATATATCAATATCAAAAAAATATATACATACAGAAAATTAAAAAATATATATATGTATATATATCAAGAAGTTAAGTATTATATATGTATATGTATATTAAGGATATATGTATATATATATATAGCAGAAAAACAAAAAGGAATAGCAATGGCCAATCGTCACTGCATGTGAAAGAAAGTCCGACGGTTACGCACTGTCTAGGGTCATTTGCTTGATTTTTAGAGAAATATGGTATCGTCCCACAATACACTATGTCAGGTTCTCCTAACATGAATGATGTTGTTGAAAGGCAAAACAGAACACTTAAGAATATGGTAAGGAGTATGATTAATCATTTTACCTTACCTGAATCACTATGGGGAGAAGCATTAAAGACTACAATATATTTATTCAACAGAGTTCCAACTAAAGCAACTATAAAGACCCCTTATGAGATTTGGACGAGCAAGAAGCCTAATTTTAGACATTTGCACATTTGGAGATATCTAGTTGGGGTTAGACTTTATAGGCCACAGAAAAAGAAACTAAACTTCAGAACTGTTAGTTGCTAGTTTATTAGTTATTCTGAGTGATGCAGGGATTACAAGTTTTATGATCTCACTACTAAGATAATTTTTGAGACAATAAATGTCAAGTTCTTTGAAAATGTTGAGTTTGCGGGAACAAAGAGTTCGCGACCTTATTTTTGAAGAAGAATGGATTAATATTCCTATTCCCTGCTCATGACAATGATCAGGATCAAGTTCTTATACTTAGCATTATTCAAGAAGCAATTCTAGATCAAGACAATGTCATAGTATATCTCGTTCTTGTTTAGAAAATCGTTCCTATAGCACAAACTTCACTCCCTCAAGAATTTATGTCATTAAGGAGATCAACTAAAGAGAGGAAAAGTGTAATACCATATGATTATATTATACATCTCCAAAAATATGACTTTGATATTGACACGATGAAAAATGATCCTATTAACTTTCGTCAAGTCATGAAAAGTTCTAACTTTCACAAGTGGATTGATGCCATGAATGAAGAGATGAAGTCCATGAAGGACAATGACGTTTGAGATCTTATTCCATTGCCTAACGATGCAAAATCTATTAGTTCCAAATAGATATTTAAAACCAAGAGAGATTCAAAAGTTAATGTAGAGAGTACAAGGCTCGTCTTGTCGCTAAGGGCTTTATACAAAAAGAAGTCATCGATTATAAAAAGACTTTCTCTCCGGTTTCGTTGAAAGACTCTTTCAAGACTATAATAACTTTAGTGACATATTTTGATCTTGAATTACATCATATGGATGTTAAGACAGTATTTCTTAATGGAGACATTAATGAGACAATTTATAGGGTACAACCAGAAAACTTTATATCCGAAAATACATAGCAAATGGTTTGCAAACTAAAAATATCCATCTATGTACTTAAACAGGCTTCCCTTCAATGGTACCACAAATTTTATCAAATCGTCATCTTGTTTAATTTTGAAATAAATTTAGTGAAAGATTGTGTAGACCACAAGTTTCGTGGAAGTAAATATATTTTTCTGATTTTATATGTCAATGACATATTGCTTACCAGTAGTGACATAGACTTATTGTACGAAATCAAGAGATTTCTAACAAAGAAATTTGAGATGAAAGATCTTGAGAACACATCTTTTGTATTATGGATCCAGATACACTGGGATCGCTCTCAGGGTATTCTTATATTATCATAAAAGAACTATATCGAAAAGGTTCTTAAAAAGTTTGACATGCAGAATTGTAACCAAGTGACTTCTCTGTGTATAAAGGAGACAAATTTATTCTAAAATAAATACCCCATGAATAATTTAGAGACTATAGAGATGCAAAGGATTCCTTATGCTTTTGCCGTAAAGAGTCTTATATATGCACAAGTTTGTACGCATCCAGATATTGTGTATATTATTGAGATATTAGGTAGATATTTAAGCAATTTAGGTATGTATAATTGGAAAGCATCCAAACGTGTTATATGGTATCTATAGAGAACAAAATGTTATATACTCATATACAGGACATCAGATCAGTTGGAGATCATTAGTTATTCTGATTCTGATTTTGACTGATGTCAAGACAACAAAAAATTTACATCAGGCTATATTTACTTGTTTGCTGGTGGAACTATTTTCTAAAAGAGTGTTAAACAAATACTTATAGCCTTTTTTACTATGGCAGCAGAGTTTGTAACTTATTATGAGGTATCCAAACATGGAATATGGCTATAAAATTTTATCATTGGGCTGCATATTGTTGATGGCATAGAAAGACTATTAAATTATTTTGTGATAATAAATATGCGGTTATGTATTTCAATAACAACAGGAGTTCGACGAAGTCAAAGCATATAAATATTAAGTTCTTTGTTGTTAAAAAAAGAGTTCGGAGTAAGCAGATACTGATAGAGCACATTGGAATAAGCTTCATAATTGTGGATCTGCTCGCTAAGGGATTACCACCTAAGGTTTTTCATGAGCACCCTGCTCATATCACTAGATGATGTGTAGTTTTAGTGAGAGTTTTGTACTATAGTTGCATTTATTTTATAAGACATATCATAAATTATGTATTTTGATTTGATTTATGTATATATGGTTTTATTTCAGTTTTTTACGTTTATATTTTTATAAATTATTATCTCTGAATTTTCTTATAGTTGATCTCACTAAGATTAAGACATGACTAATTGAAAATAAGCATGCTTAGATCATATAACATGTAATTTTCATGCTGCACATTCATACTTGATCCATGTCGTTCGGTTATACTGATGTACGTGACCATTGATGGGTTAGCTACATTAGCTGCAGCGAAGGCTGCTTTGATTCTATATCTTTATGATCGATGGATGATATAATTTAGTGATGCATTTAGGTATTGATAGCATAGTTCTAAGTACTCCTACATCAATTTAACGCATAGTTAAGGTGTTATATAAAGGTCAAATGTGAGATTGTTCAATTTAATGTGGACCTTGGTATACATATCAAATTATCAATTTAATAGACTTGTTTAAAAGTGATCAAATATGGTTAAACAATATTGAGTCTTAATGTATCGGATTTAAGTATGACCTTGTAATGTACAGATACCATTTTTGTAATATTATCATTTTATGATGTGCAAAATAGAAATTATAAAAGTTAATCAATATAAAAGGTAGTTATCGTCACCAAATCACAAAATTGTCATCTTATTTTTCTAAAATCCCGTATTAGAAAAAACTAGTTTCAAGGCACCGTGTTGATTCTGAAGATCCTACCGCCGGACGCGAACAAATCTTTTGTGATAGATTCAGGTACGCTTTCATTTATATTTCTCTTTAATTCAGTATGAGTATGTATGTTTGATTTTTACTAATCTATGAATTTGAAACGAATTTTTATTCTAACAAGTCTACCGTAAAACATGCAGCAAGCTCAAACTTTTGATATTGTAAGCAAATATATCTACAAAAATGTCGAGGAATATAAATTAAAAAAAAAGAAAGAAAAAGTCAATTCCTTTCTTTTTCATGATTAAATTATAAAGTAGTTGAAAATGTGACGAGTTGCTGAAGAAAACTGAGACCTAGAGTGCGTGCTATAGCG
Organism: Carica papaya; assembly: GCF_000150535.2. Next base: position 246,356 of record NW_019014640.1, read on the forward strand.
CTTGAGCTTACCAAAGCCCCCTTGAGATCCAATTGAGCTCGTACTTGCACACCGTGTGGCCCTCCTCCTTCCATTTCCGTATAACAACCTCTGGACTTCGTTTCGAGTATATCAGGCTCAACAACGACCGCCACAGTGTCTCTCGATTTTTACAATAGAGTTAGCTCCCACACCTTTTAGTATCGCTTCTCTTGCCTCACCATCCACTGTTTTCCTCGACCAAAGGTGTGTCAGGGACCTGGCGGTTGTCTAAACTGATCGGAGCAACATCTTCGCTTCTGCACTGAGTTCGGGCAGGTATTCGTTAAAAAGGCGCTTCACTAAAAAAATGTTAAGACAACATTTTTTTTTTGCGTTTAGTATTGATACTATATTAATTATATATAGTACATATTTTAGCATTTAATATTAATATTTTTATTTATTTTTGATCATTTTTTGTAATTTTCAATTTAAAAGAATATATATGTATATTTAATTTATAAATAATTATAAAAATATAGTTTTGAAATGTATTTATTATACATATATTTTCTTAAAATATATTTTTGATCAGTTGAATTATGGATTCTTTAAACTGTATGTGATTATAATTAAATTACAAGACAAATTATGGTTAAAATATATGATTGGTATTCAAATAATACATGTTGTATTAATTATCCTAATTTTTAAAAGTTAAAAAATACATTATACCGAATATAATTATATTAATTACATACGTAATAATTATAATATCATTATGTTTCAAATTTGTATAAATAATTAAAAAAATTTGACTTCCCATGCCATACAAAATAAAGAAGCCTGAACCTCTTGCGGTTTCTCTAATCAACGGAAAACCAATATCTCTGTCCGTCTCCGTTCACGGTTTCAATGCCAGGTGGTTTGAACGGAAAAAAGTCTGCCTATGGCGGCCGTACCAGCGTGAGAGTCGTGGTCGTCGGTGACAAAGGAACCGGAAAATCTAGCTTGATTGCAGCGACCGCCTCTGAGACCTTTCCCGATAATGTTCCGCGCCTCCTTCCTCCTACTCATCTCCCCGACTATTTCTACCCGGATCTCGTTCCCGTCACGGTCATCGATACTTCTTCCAGGTATATCAATGATCCATTTACATACGCGCACATAAACGGGTGTATGTATTTGTATCTACGTATGTGCCTATGCAGACGTCTTGCTTTCTATTTCGCTGAGGTGAAAGAAAATAAGGGTGCTGAGGTTATATTGCTTTATGGTTTACTGACTATTAGGAGCAGATTTTGTTGAAGTTGGTTAGTTCATGCAATTACTAAAGATTAGGCTCAAGTTATTGACGTGAAATCCGTTTTGAGTGGCCAGCGAAATCTGTGACTGAAATTTTCGGACATTAATTGTTTGAACACAGAGATTTATGAATGTATTGTTTTCTTCTTCTTTTTGTTTCGTAGAGTCATAAAGTTTTGCGTTTGAAATGTCTTTATCTTTCCTGATGTTGATTCATTTACTCACAACATAATTTGTTTTACAGATAAATTGGAGGTCTTTCTGTTGTAGTTAGCTTTTATCTTAAAAAGCTAAATTTCATTTATTTTCTGTTTGTTTCGTTTTCCCTTTTGTAAATGACGCCATAAATTGCTGTAATATTGGCCTTTAGCATGGAAAATAGAGGAAAGCTCATTGAGGAGCTCAGGCGAGCTGATGCTGTGGTCCTGACATATGCCTGTGACCAGCCTATAACACTTACTCGTCTGACTTCCTATTGGCTTCCTGAGCTCCGTCGGTTAGAGGTTAGAACTGTGTGCTCTGTTTATATAAGATGTTTGTTACTTCACCCTTGAAGTGATGCAATTTTTTCTTTTCATGGTGAGCAAATAGGTAAAGGTGCCAGTGATCGTGGTTGGATGCAAGCTAGATTTGAGAGACGAGCGCCACCCGGTTAGCCTGGAGCAGGTCATGGCACCAGTTATGCAGGAATTCAGGGAGACTGAGACTTGTATAGAATGTTCTGCAGCTACCCTAATTCAGGTTCGATTAATGTGAATATAGTTCTAGCTTTGTTCTGCAGATGCCTTGTCAGGTTTTCCTTATTAGATTTTTACAGTCATACATATTTTTCTCAGTTATAATAGTGGGACCTTCCTTCACAAACCACATAACCGTTTCCTTCTTGATATGCTTCAATGCAAATATGAAAGAAAGAATGTTATCTTAGCAGAAGAAGAGTAAGATAAAACCTTCCATTGTTCATAGTCAAAGAGGAAAAGAAAGAAAATGCTAGAAAAGGCAAAGCCCAGAATACTAACAAAAGGCATTAAGAAAAGAGAGCGTGTTTGGAAGCACTGATGGAGATTGTGACTTCTTTTTCTCCTGGATGATATAGAGATTGTAGAGTTGGAATTTAGCATCTCTGTATTGATGGAACTGATTTAGTAAAGCTTTTTTGTCATGACGTTGTTCAAATATTTTAGAAACTATATTTTCTTTGTATCTTCAGTGTCTGGGTTAACTGCATAAGTAGTTCTTAATAGTAAATTTTCAGTTTACTCTTCAATGCTCTGGTGAAAGAAGGGATCTCTTCACATATGACAACTAATTGAATTCAGTACTTCAGGTTATGGTGTCTTTCAAGGTGAACTGGGATGCCTGGCACACAGGCAATAGCTGATGGCACATAATTCTTGCTGTAATTAACATATAATAATGAGGATATATATGTAATTTAAGTTGAGATAGAACTCTAGACTGGTGATGATGTCTGTCAAGGCGAACTGAGATGCCCAACACAGAGATGATAGCTGATGGCACGTAAGTTGGTGGTCTGACTAACAAATAATACAGGGATGTAAATGTGTTTTAAGTGAGATGTATTAGAACTTTGTTGAGTCTAAATATGAGTAGCTAGAAAAAAAAAAAAATTCTTTATAAGTGAAAGAAATAGTTTGAATTTTGATTTTGGGGTTCAAGTTCATTAAACTTCATCATAGACTAAAAGACAAAAATTTATCATGGACTGATAGGAGGCAAGATTGTTTAGGTAGTCACTTGTCATTCATAGACAATCAAATTCCTAATGAAGGTCTGGTCAACTCAAAGACTGAATTATATTACTTGTCATTTGCAAGTGATTTCATGGTTGCAATCATATTTTAATTTTATTTGTAGGTCCCCGATGTTTTCTTTTATGCTCAAAGAGCGGTACTTCATCCAACAGCTCCATTGTTTGATCAAGAAAAACAATGCCTGAAGCCCCGATGTCGCAGGGCACTGCAAAGGATATTTACCCTTTGTGATCATGACATGGACGGTGCTCTCAATGATGCAGAGTTGAATGAATTTCAGGTTTTCTTTTTGTTTCATTTAAATTTTTTATCCATTTCAGCCTTTTGTCCCTATAGACATACTGACATGTTGAATGATGGTAAACAGGTTAAATGTTTTCATACTCATTTGCAACCTGCTGAAATTGTGGGTGTTAAGAGGGTTGTACAAGAAAGGGAACAAAATGGAGTCAATGACTTTGGTCTTACCCTTGCAGGATTCCTTGTTCTTCATACTCTTTTCATAGAAAAAGGGCGTCCTGAAACAGCTTGGGCTGTCCTAAGAGAATTTGGATACAATGATGATTTAGAACTCAGACATGATTTCCTTCCCATTCCAACAAAGCGTGCTCCAGATCAGGTATCTCTCATTTACATAATATTTATATAGTAACGAAATGTAAGAGGCCATACAATTCGCACAAGTACTAGGTTCTAAGATCATTAATTTCTATCTCAATTTTCAATGCTGGCTAGAAGTTGGTCAACTTAAATGATTTATTTAATTTGAGATTTTTCCGTAAAAAAAAAATGAATAATGCATCTGTTGAAGTTCTTTCTTGATGTCATTCACAAGTATCATACTTGATGGATGATAATGTGTATTTGGTTTAGCTTTCTTCTGGTTAGTTTGACCAGAAAAGGTTAGATGAGTGTTTGGTTTCATGTATTTAACTGATAAGTTTGTACATATAAGTTAAAAAGAAGAACCTAGTTCACTTTCTCGTTTGTGTTTTTAACCATAATAACCATCTGGATATCACCAAATTCATATCCTAATGTTTTTGCTAATTGTTTAAATCATTTTTTAACTTATGTGGAGCTTAAGCTACATAAAAGTTCACTTAACTAAACACATTTAAATTAACTTATCAAGACTTATAAGCTCTATGTAGTTATAAGTTGCCAAATCAAATGGCCCCATATCCTTAGGAGCATTCTATAGCATGGCTACTTTTTGCTGAAAGTTTTGCCTTGTTTCCGCTATCCAGTTTCTGATAGGCACCCGATCCTCTTAAATTAATTGATTCATTATACTTTTTATATGGTTATTCAGTATGTCAACCACAATAGAAACTTTTTTTTTCTTTTTTGTCTTTTCTTATTTCTGCTTGGATATGACATGGTTTTAGATGCTGTCTTCCAGACTGTGGAGCTGACAAATGTGGCTATAGAATATCTTCGTGGGGTCTTCCGATTGTATGACATTGATAATGTATGTACATAAATATGTCTGAGTTTCATGATTTCATGCCTTTGTGTGTGTTTAGTTTGGCTATTTTCCTACAATGGCAAGAAACAAGAGGTAGCGCTCATAATGCTTTGACTTGGTTCACCAGGATGGATCCCTACGACCTTCCGAGCTTGATGACCTATTTCAAACTGCTCCTGAAAGGTAATCCATTAATAACATATATATAAAAATATAGATGTACATATATGTTTTATTTTTAGTCCATTAAATTGTTTCAATGTTCTTCATTATTATTCTTACTAATGGAACTAGTTATGGTACAATTAACATGAAATGTGCAGAAATTTGTAAGTGTTTTTGAGTTTTTCTACCTTGTTTTGGAGTAAATTAGGATTCGTTGAGATAGAAACCCTCTGATCTTTTGAGTAAATAAATACTCAACACTTTTAATAATTTTCTTCCATACTTTTTGAAGATTAGGACACCGACAATTTCTGTTCTTGGCAGAAATCAGCAACTGACAGAACTGTCCCTAGAAATTGCTGAAAATAGCCTACAGAAATTCCTATGTTGCTAAAGAATAACTGCTACAACTGCTTAATCTTATCTTCTTAGACTTGGCCAACTTTCACGACGACTTGACAAACGACAGAATTTATTCCATACATACTGTCCATGCACAAACATATAAAGAACCCCATAAAAACATATGAAAGAACGCAAGTACCTAAACTAGAAATAAGTAATTTGAAATACTATAATGGCAATATTGATAATATAATATAATTATAACTATTATTTTGTAAACGGGTAGCACTCCCTTGGTGCCTATACTTAATGATACTTTATTTTTTTATATTAAAAAAAATAACTATAACTATTATTATTATCTATCATTTTGGTGCTTAGGTTCCCTAACAGTTTCACTTTCACTTTGGCTTGTTAAGATGCATTCTTTTTTATTTATGTTGAACTTATAGTGGACCAAAAAGAATGGACCGATCTACAATGTGGGCAGTTGCCCCCGTAGCACTAGCAGTCGAAGAAAATATCCAAATACTAATTAATAAAAGAGATAGATGAATGTGTAAAAATACTACTTAAGTATAACTTAGTGGTACATGTTTCTTTATCTCAATTAAATAATCAAATTTTCTATTTCTTTTTTTATGAAGTTCGTTTTTCTTACAACTAAAAACTCTTCATATTTTTTAGCGTATATTTTTTATAAACGAGTAGCAAACTCTCTGGAGAGTGGTAGGTACTTTTGTTGTTGCAAACTGTAGTGTGGTCTGCATCTAGTGGACTAAACTTCGATTTTAATGAAAGATTTGATGGATGCATTCAATGGATGCAGAATGGTTTATATTGTGGGTAGTGCTGCTGAGGGGGTGGGGATGTATTAAGGAGAGTATGATACAATCATTGTTTAATTTTCTATGGTTAAAACGAAAAGAACTCTGTTCATTTTTGTCACTGTTATTATTATTTTCAATTCCTCCAAGTAGCATTATCAAATATTTTGTTAGCTGATGTTAATCCTAATTAGTGTCCTGATGTTATGATTTTGTAATTTTTGGTATTTTTTCATTTATAAGATTCTTATAGACCTTATTCTTTTTGTTTTTTGGATTCAGTCCTTGGGGCAATGATCCTTACAAGGATGCTGTGGAAAGAACACCAGTGGGAAATTTTGGTTTTAAAGGGTTTCTATCTGAGGTTTGTATACTTGTTGCCACTCCATATGTTCTTGTGTTTCCTGTGGGTGGACAATTTTTGACTTCTCTCTCCATTGCATGTTTATTTCATTCTACATAAATAAATTGCAGCAAGCTTCCCCTGAGCACCCATGCTCTTCTACATATGTTTGATGTCTTATATCAAGTTCCTTTAGTCGCTTTGCAGCAAAGTGTTTTGCTATTGTTACTGATAAATTGAAGCCAAACTCATGTCCTTCTCTCCCTGCGTTGAAGTCAGTGCTCCATTAAGGAAGATGTTTTTAGTTAATAGTTCCGTACTCGTGTCCTTCTCTCCCTGTGGTGGAGTTAGGGCTCCATTGAGGAAGAGAACCCTTGTTTTTCTCACGAATAATCTGAGTTTAGTGCTTAATAGTTCAGATGGTTTTTAATCATAGAGTGAGTATGTATATATAGAAGCTTATGACAACTAATACCCTAGTTAATTACAATCAGTATTTAGATCTTTAACTACATAAATTTAATTACTAAATCTAATCCAAGGCCTAGTCTTCTTTGTAAAGAAGAAGTCCATCTGAACATAGAGATAAAATTGAAGATTAGAAGGGACTCATGCTGCATTAGAAGTCTTCCTCTTCTTGGCTCAGGTCCTGAGCTTGTACACCTTACCAGCAAACCAGATATGTTTATCCATAACAGTAACATTTAATTGTTTAGTGATAGTTGTTTGTCACTGTAATTCTCTTGATAATTTCAGCATCTGAAATTTTTTATCATTAATAATCAAATATAAGAGCTTTTGCATTTCATGTGGACAACAGTTCATATGATGAAAAATTTATGAAGGACTTTTCACTTAAAATTGCAATTTTAGTAAAATTATCCCCACAACAATTTTAATTAGTAATAACACAAACATCAGTTTTACCAAGTGGCATTAAATCAAATGATTATATCATTCTTTCAGTGTGCCTTTTTCTTTCCCTCTCCTTGAGCTTTTTGTTTGTGGGGGTTTTGTAGTAACTTCTTTGCATATCTGAAAATATGGGAGAACCTTAAACTCTCCATTTTTTTCCAATTTCTTGAACTGCCATGTTCATCCTTTAGGAGCCATTTTGTAACTCTGTTAAACGTGTTGCTGCAGTGGGCTTTAATGACTGCAATAGATCCTGCACATAGTTTAGCAAATTTGATATATATTGGATATGGGCGGGATCCATCTTCAGCACTCTCTGTTACTAGGAGGAGATCAGTAGACCGCAAGAAGCAAAGAACAGAAAGAAATGTTTTCCAATGCTTTGTTTTTGGTCCTAAAAAATCTGGAAAATCTGCCCTTCTGGATTCATTTCTAGGAAGGTGTTAACTCTAAACCAGTTACCATTTTATTTGGTTGCTGCTTGGCTTTTCTTATATCAGTTTTTCTGATTCCAGCTGCTTTTAATCTCTGGCACTCAGAAGTAGCATCTGTCCTTTTTTCCTCCTTGTAAGCTTTGTGACAGTTTTTAATTTGTAACTTCAAACTTCAGGAAATTCTCAGATGATTACATCCCAACAACTGAGGAGCGGTATGCAGCAAATGTCGTTGAGCAACTTGGGGTGAGTAATAAGAGTAGAAAGATGATGTGTTTTTCTATTAAAAGGAAACAGTAGAAAGACATTGTGTTGGATCCTCTCTCCTACCGCCTCATCTTTTCAATTTTTTGTAAGAAGTCAAATAGATGTCTTGTTGAAAGCCAATGAAAACCCCATGTTGTATGCATTACTTTTAATAATCTGTTCTGATAAGCGGTGCTGATTCTTTTGTTTACAGGGTGTTAAAAAGACCCTTATTTTGCGAGAAATACCAGAAGAGATAGTTAAAAAGCTTTTATCAAATAAGGAATCTTTGGCAGCTTGTAATGTGGCTGTATTTGTTTATGACAGGTTAGTTTAACACTGCTTTATTTATCTAATTGGTGCATGGTATAACACCCATGATAATTTCGTCTCTTATACTTCATTCTGTTTACCCAGTGCCTCTTATTTTTCATTATCATCTCAACTTTGTTAACAAGCATTTTAGTATGTATAATCTTTTCTGAACTCAAGTGCAATTGCTGCATCTTTCTTACCTCCCTGATGCAAGCACGCATCTGCACAACTACTTTCAGTTGCCATTTTGTCAATCTATTACAAGCTTCTTTTACCCTTTGTTTTTTACTAGTACTATGAGAAGAGTCTCTTTTTTGCGATAACTGTGCCATATGTTGATACCTTGTAATGATTTTTTCTGTTTCCAGTTCAGATGAATATTCATGGAAAAGGGCAAGAGAATTGTTAATGGAGGTAGCAAGGAGAGGAGAAGAAACTGGTTATGGGATGCCTTGTCTCCTTGTTGCAGCCAAAGATGATCTGGATCCATATCCTATGGCAGTACAAGATTCAGATAGAGTAAGCATAATGCACCTCCTAATTGGTTACGTCCTCTACATAGAACACACTTACGGGCTGTGATATCTAGTATATTTACAGAAAATTGAAAATCTTGCTGTAAAATCAGTACATAGGCAGAAAATAGTGACAAAATGGTTCCTTTTGTTAGGTTTGTCAGCAGTTGGGAATGGAGATCCCTATTTCCTTAAGCATGAAGTTCAGGGATCCAAACAATGTATTCTGTAGAATTATAAGCACAGCTGAACGGCCTCATTTGAGCATTCCTGAGACCGAGGCTGGAAGGAATAGAAAGTACTACCGTCAGCTTGTCAGTAGCTCGCTTATTTTTGTTTCAGGTCTGACATTCTGACTTTATATGTTCAATCCTATCCCAAGTTCACATCCTTGCTTATATGAACTAATCTGCGGGTACATTTTATTGACTGAGGGTTAGGTTTGATTGCAGTTGCTGCAGCAGTTGGTGTTACCGGATTGGCAGCATATCGTACTTATACTGCTAAGAAGAATGCCTAAACTGCTACTACTTGATGCATCTGCTTCTAAATGATTATCTTTCTCAAAGTTAATATGATTTGAAGCCCTTCACTCTTCAGGGCATGCTAAAATAATGCAGGCTGTACATAATGCAACTTGCCTTATGCGCAAGAGAATCGCAATCCTCCCTTGTTTGATTCTTCTTCTTTTCTCTTTAAAATTATGTAAATTATGTCTGAGTTGTATAATTCTTCTTTGAAAATTTTAAAATGTTATATTTAGTTGTATTTGATTATTTTATAATCACACACTTTTTACGTGTCTCGTGATTTTTTTTTTATAAATGTTTCACGAAAAATTGTCCAGCATACTAAAGAAATGTACACTTTGAAAAAAAGAAAATATAAAATGTAAATACTTCCTCCAACAAAATCTTGGCTTGGGAAGTATCCACGGCACTGTAGAACCAAAGGCTATACAAGTTTCAGCTATTGTACTGGGTTGAGCACAAATACTCCTGGTGATCATTTATACTAGCAGACTGTAATAAATAGTTATACCAGTTATCTGATTGTTTAAAATCTGACCTAACATTGTGAAAAACTATACTTCAAGGACAAGTAAACTACAATTAGAAATCATCAACAGGAATGGTTAAACCAGAAAGGTAAAAGAAGAAGGAAGAAAGAATGCAGGGACAAGTAAACTATATTTGAAATCATGAACATTCATGGTTAAATCGAAAAGAAAAAAGAAGACAATTATACGTTACCTCTCTTTTCATCGAAATTGAGTAAATCACAAAAACTTTATAATTACAGAATCTTATAAAAACAGAACAGAAATCTTGAATCAAGAAACAGAAAGTGTTTGTCTGTGAATCCAAAACTGTGTTTTGTTGTGTTATTTGTGGGAAAGAGGTAAGATTTTTACCAAGCAATCAAGTTTGGAATGGACCATTTTGCATCAACTCCTACCCATGAGTACTTGCCTTGCGTTAAAACCAAAACCCAAAGAGTAAAATAATATAGGCACACAATAAAATGAATGTAAGCATAGGCTTCCCCTTTTTCTACACTTCTAAAAATATTGGAACTAACAAGCATCTTGGCATCTATTAAAAACCCATGAATGAACCCACCAGACCTGAAACAAACTTGAATCTAGCTTCCGTAAAGCCAAAGAAACTGTAGAGACCTCGGCAATGTTTGAGAAAGTATCAAAGATAAATCCCATAGCAGCTTAGAGAAACCAAAGCTCATTAACCTCCAAAGCCAAGTGAACATAACAGCCAGGAATTTTATCAAGCACTTTATCTACACACTTGCAATGCATTCAGACATTTAGCCATCATATCTGTATGCATATATATATATATATATATATATTGTAATGACCATAAACTTCTTTAACACAAATAAAATGAAACATGAATCACAGGCCTCTCTAAGCAGAAACTAGGCACGAAGGAACAAGAATGAAGACAAGCTCAAAAGAAGAAAACAAACAAAACAAAGCAAAACAAAACAAGACAAGGAGCACAAGGTTTCTGCCGCTTTTAGGCTCTTTTTCTTGCGGTGCGAGCTTAATTTATGATATGATACATTACTAGGGAGCATCAGAATATGATGCATCAATAATGTCGAACAATAAGATTGTTCTCTACAAAAAGTATAGTCCATGCATAAGATTCCAAAAGAAAAGGGAAAACTATTGATCTCAGCCTATATATTTTATAAATGAATATACCTTCATTAGTACTATATATGTACGTATGTGTGTGTTAGTACCTGAGTGTTGTGATATGTAGGCCGGCAAACAGGCAATTTCACGTTTGAAAGTCCTCCATTGTTAGACCACCAGGCAGCATATTGGCCGCTGGTTACTTCTCCCAAGCTACCATAGAAGATACATGAGGTTAGAGGGTTAAGAGGATTTCGGGTTCAACTCTGCGTAAAACTTATAAACTTTCTGACAAGATATAACCTGTTATAGTTTTAAATAAGGCATATTCTTGAGGATTACTCTCTATCATGAGCTATGCATTGAATTACCAAGGATTGCTCTTGTGATTCTTGTAAATAATAAAAAAAAAATATATTCTTGAAGCATTTATAGTATGCTCTTGTGATTCTTTTAAAGAGGAACGTGCTCTCGGTGGCAGACAAAGATCAATGGCTCTTATGCCTCTGGTCTGAGAGTGGATTATATTTAGCAGTTCTATCGAACTTAATTTCAAATTCTTAAAGATCATAGATTTAAATCGGACTAATATGCGTATTACTTAATTAACAAATACACAAACTTATGCAAGAAAAATTTCATTCTCTAGTACAAAACTTGTAGGGTTTAAATTTGACAAGCTACCAACATGGGAGTCATTTGTAAACGCTTTCGACTTTTTTCTATTTGGTTGTCGATCAATTTCCATGGCAGAAGAAAACTCTAATGGAACAAGACAAGGCAGAAGAGGTAACAAAACAATTGAGCTGTTTTTTTTCTGGGTGTCTAAATAATTAAAATTTGTCCGAGGCCAAGATAAGAAATAAACAAAGTAATACGAACTTCACTTTAGTTATCTCGAAATAAATAAACACCTATTAACGTATTATGAATTATAGTTTGAAGAAGGAGTACTTCATCCTGTATCCAAATATAAAAAAAATATTTCGTGATGAATAAGGTACAACGGAGTAAAAAAATTCGGCCAATCTTTTTGTTTATTCAAACAAAAATAAAAGTTTATAATAGGGTTTCTCTGTAGTTCAAAAGCGAAGTAGAAGACAACACCTGTTTCCTAAGCCGAAGTATCAACACATACTGAAAAAGACTTAAGAAAATGACATTTACCACATCAGTATATAATATTAATTACAACATAGAGAGATGAACATCCAAAATTCTAGGAGAAGATACGAGTATAGGCATGTTAATTTACTGATCTCTCCTCTCATTCAATATATATATATAAATATATATGTATATGCCGCTGTTTAAGGGTACCATCTTGTTTCTTTTCAAGATTTTATTTGTTTGCTGAAACTAAGAATACCAACCTGTTGCAGCCATAAATAAATTCTATTTGTCCCAACTTTTCTGGTGCTAATATATTTTAATTACAAATTCTTGTGAGTTCCGCCAACAAGGAAAGCTGATGTGCTACATATATCGTGCTTTGTTGGGCAATAAGCTCTTTCAGAGCTCCGTTGAATATCTTACGAGAACAAGAAAAAGAGAAGAAGCAAAAGAAAATGGCCTACTGCTCTTTATCAAAGGATGAGAACAGGGTTGATCATGAAGTGAGTGGTCTTGAGCTTACACTTTCAGTCATGGCCTCTTATCCTCACCCTTATATTCCCCTTCTGGATGCCAATTTCTCTACCTGTTTCTTCTCGTTGCTCGATGAAACCAGGGACCACAAGAGGCCTAAACGAGCCACCAGCATCCCTGAATCAATTGGCAGTTATAGCAGCCTTTATAGAGGGGGAGGCTCAAGCAGTGAAAGTATTATTAGCAGTATTAGCCACAGCAGCAGCACCGGCAGTCCAAATAGCCTGAGTAAGCTTTGTTTTCGAGATCATATAAGGACTTATACTCAGAGATACCTAGCTGCTGAGGCTGTAGAAGAGGCAGCAGAAGCCATGACTAATACAGAAGAAGGTACTGGAAGCATTAACGATCAAGAAGATGGAAGTGCAGATGCAATGAAGCTTCTTCAACTTCTTATTGCTTGCACGGAAGCTGTGGCTTGTCGCGATAAATCATATGCTTCTGCTTTGTTATCAGAACTACGAGCTGATGCATTGGTGTTCGGCTCCTCTTTCCAGCGTGTGGCTTCTTGCTTTGTCCAAGGATTAGCTGACAGACTTGCTCAGGTTCAGCCTCTTGGGACAATAGGCTTTGCCGCACCAGTGATGAACATAATGGATAATGCTTCAGATAAGAAAGAGGAAGCCTTTCGCCTTGTTTATGAGATTTGCCCACATATTCAGTTTGGTCATTTTGTGGGT
>NW_019014640.1:271570-288914 GCF_000150535.2 Carica papaya
AGCTGTCCTTTTTGCCGCTTCATGTGTTCTACTGGCTCTTCATCCCTCTTATGTTGCATCTTCATTGGTTGAAGGCAACCTTGAACTTTCCAAAGGTCTTGAATGGGTTCGTACATGGGCTCTTCATGTGGCTGACTCAGACACTGATAAGGATTGCTACACGGTGAGTGAAATATGCTAAAGCTCTAAAAAGAGGGTCACATTTGGCTTTTCTTTAGGGGTTGCTGTTGCTGCATTTTGGCTTGATACATTTAGGAGATCAGTAGAAAATGTGGATATTACAGTGTCCAGTGTCCTTTTTGCCTCTTCCCCGGTTTGGATTATCAGTATTATTATTCCCAGGAATTTTATGGGTAATCGGTTGGTAGATATACAATAGATCCCTTCATTTTCTGCTGAACCTTGATCTTGAAAGGCTGTTCACTGGGTACCATTTCTTGAACCATGCATATACATTCCTGGCTAAGTTTGTAGTTTTCTACTGATAATGCTAAGTGTAGTAGAAGTTAGCCAAGCTGCATGCTTATGTGGAAATATCTCTTGAAAATGGAGTCTGTTCTACACTGACATGGTACATCCAACATATACATTATATTGTTTGCTACCTTTCATTTCATCCATCATTGCCCTTTCATGGGAGCTAGCGTAGAAGCTCCGTTCATGGATATTTATATCCGTATGAAATGACATTGCCTGCTGCTTTCTTTCAGTTTGTATGATCATGGATTCGTGTGTATGTATCTATTTACAATCATAAATTTTTCTTGTTCTTCTATGATTTCAATCTCTAGGCTGTCATTTTTATATATGTGCTTGTGACGGATGGTGCATTGTTGTTTTAGATGGCTATGTCATGTCTCCAGCTCCATGCTGAGATGGCCCTCCAAGCTTCCCGTACATTAGAGTTGGCGGAAAAAACATTCAAGGCAAATAGTGTGGGTCTACCGTCCAATTCGTCAAAGGGGACAATCAAAATCCCCTTCTCGAATGTCGAATACTAGAAGCATCAATTGTTGCCGCCTGGAAACTTTGTTTTGTATAATCCAATTGCTGCAGGTTCTTGAGCATTTCTGTTAATTTTTGCTATCCTCTATATTCCAACATTTGGCAAGTTGAAAGTAGCGAGGACAAATAGAATCTTGTCAATACTTGTAAAATTGTTGGATCCCATGCCGAGATGAATGGGGTCGCTCGAAGTATACCAACACAGGCAGAAATCAACTGGAAATAGATCACTGATTAAATAACTCCAAATAAATTAACTTGTAAATTTGCAGCTATTTACTCCTTTATTGTTCGGAGATTTCTAAGTTTCTTAGACCACGATCTATGGGTTATTTCGGGGTAAAGTGGCTGATAACAGTATCAGTTACAGACGGAGTTATGGGCGGGGATAGGTATCAGCACATAAACATTCAAACATTATTTTGATTACTATTTTTTTGGATGATCTGAAAGGAAAGAAATATAAAAGCTTTTGAAGTGGTAAACGATAATAAGAATCCAGGATTCCAAACTTTTGAATTTTCTTGTCCATTTTAACATTTCTCTGATTTGGTAATCTTCACCATACAAACCATAAACATATTCCTAACAATATATAAAATTTATAAATTGCACCCATGTGTAAATACATGATGGAAATTAATTCGGACATTTATATCAAACTACCAAAACTGTTTAGGTGCTTTTGACGTTGTGTACCAAAGAAAAATGCCCCCCGACAAGTGAGATGATGATCACTTCCGCTCTTTCTTCTTGCCTCTCTTCCTCGAACTAGTTTCGGGCCCCTCAGCTTCTTCAGCCTTTTGCTCTGCCTCTAATATGGCTAACTGCAGGATGCCCAGAAAATCAGATACGTGCATTTAAATGTCAACAATATCTCACACGATAAGAGATGGTGGATAAAAGAGCGCAAAAACATTTACCTCGTCAAGAATTGGTTTTAGTTCCTGATATCGAGCTTCAGCAAGATCAAAACCATCCTTACGAAGCTCCTTGATTATAACAAAATGATAGATAAATATCAATGATAGATGAATTTATGAAGTACCCACAGTTGCCCACACAAAACCCAGTAAGACAGACAACCCAAAAAGCAACTTCTTATAACCCCCAAGATTGATTATTTGGGAAGACAATGAAACGACTAATAATATATGAAACCAGTAGAAAATTTTTTATTTCAAAAAATATACGAAGCCAGTAGATTCACAAACCCAAAAGGCAAGTTTTTATAAAAACCAGTGTTTTAATTTTTTTTCCTGAACATTTGATTCATTATTGAAATTTAAGAGGCAGAATAGATAATACGCATTAATTGGGAAAAGGAAAAAGGAAAAAACCTTCCCAGTGTGTTGAGTATGTTCATGGGCAGCCATTTGCCAGTACAAACTTGTGCGTCTATAGAAATCCCTCAATGATTCTCCAGGCTTCAAAGAAAAAAGAGGAGCAATTAGTAAAGCAACAAAGTAACTATATATTAGGTGCATAACAGATACTACTAGTATTTAAGACCTCATCTTCTAGAAATGCCCACTTTAGATTCAAAAATTTGAAAATCAAGTATCTAGTTCATTGCCAATGGGGAAATACCACTGGGGTTCTTTGTGAATCTGAAAGACCAAGATTAGCCCTGATCTGCTCAATTCGAGCCCGTTTCTCTTTTCTCCTAAGAATTTTTCCATCACCCTTTATTATAGCAATGGCATCGCCAACTTGAACTGATCCAGCACAATTCTTCCTGCCCTACACAGACAAGTGAACACGAAATCAAATAGATCAGCAGAAATTCTCATTTTCTTGTGAAACTTATATTTTCTGAAACAACTGCTTCATGAAAACATTATAATTCTTGTAGTTGGGTTTATATGATGCTAGAAAACATTTAATACAAGCCAGAGTGGTAGCTCAGTCATGGCATCTGCAAAAGCAGGTTGGCATTATGGTTTATTTCCTTAAACACAAATCCAAAGGAATGAAATATTTGTAATACCCCATATTAAGGGTAGAAAGGTAAGAAGAATCAAAAGGAAATCCCATTTGAAGAAGAAATTTGGGACTCAATTTGTCATAAATGACCATTGATGACTAACAAACAACCAAAATTTTCTGAAACAAGTACGAAAGAGGTGCACCTCCACGTCATCCTCATCCTCATCCTCATCTTCATCATCATCATCATCATCATCATTCTCACTGCTGTTGTCATCATCTTCACTTTCATCTTCATCCCCATCTTCCTCTGAAGCTTCTAACCATTCAGATTCAGATGCCTAAATGGATAAGAAAACTAAATAAGCCAGAGCATACCAATAAACCACATAAGCATGCTGGATAATGCAACTACAGCCTACATCCACATTCACACAGAAAAATAAATCAAATTTAAAAAGCAGAAGAGGCCGTCATAATAAAGTCAATTTTTACAAACTTATCAGGTTTCATGGGGTTATCTAAAAGACATATAGCATGTTAGCCTTATTCTCCTCACTGAAGTCTGTAGAGGCAGAGATATCATCAGTTTGTCATGGACCTGAAATAGCTCAGTCCAGGGCAAGTCAACCATGCACCAGCCACCAGTATACTGCATACAGACTTGTCTCTACGAGTGCCTCGTAAAAAGCAGAAGAAGCCATCACAATAAAGCCAATATTACTTATTATCAGGTTTCATGAGATTATCTGAAAGACACATAGCATGTTTCCTTCATTCTTTCTCTTCCCAATCTTTTGATAATTAGAACCTGGAGCTCAAAAGACTAAAGAGGAAAAACTTATTGCATAATCCCTTCTTTCCTCCCTCCTACCTCCTCACTCCCTTCCCCAAAAAGATCAGAACTTGGGAGATCAATAAAATCATAACCAACACAATAGTAGGATATATCATCCATAAGCCAAAACCAATAAGTCATAATAGCTAATGGAATAGTAGAATATAAAAAATCATCTCGCTCAAGAATAGTAGGATATATCATCATTAATCAACATAATAGCAAGAAGTATTATGAACAGAGCCACAATCTCTTAATTATAATGAGAATTTAAAAATAAGGAAGAAGATAACAAACCGGAATGATACACTTCCACTCGTCAAGTTTGCTAAGATTAAGTGAATACAGATCATCGAGTGTAATTTCTTGATCTTTCATCTCCATCATGCCCCCATAAATGTATAGAGTATCTCTCCCAACAACCATGCAAGAATTGATTCGTCACAGGGTTTTACAATCTGTAAGGTACATAAATAAACAAGTAAATAATAGAATTAAATTAGGTTAGTCATCATCTGGATATTCCTGACAGACCTCAGGTGCAACAGAAACTTGGAGATTTGATTTAACTTTAGATTCATTGGGATTTCCATCAGAATTGGCATCTGACCCGTGACCAGCAATTGTCATGTTTGTTCCCATGTGCTGAGATATCTCTTTCATGGTGTTTTCCATGTCACGGGCTTCTTCATTGTGCTCTGTCCCCTCATCTTTTTCATTTGCTGCAAATTCCTCCACTTCCATTGACTCAGTCTTATCATCACAATCAGAAACATTGAGTTTTCTGTCAGAATTCTTTTTCAACTGCAAAACACCATTTCAAAAAGAACATAAGAGAGACAATTTAAAAAACAACTGAGTTCCAATTAGACAAAAAAGCTAAGATAACCATGTACCTTATCTTTTGGCAACTTCGCTTTTCTTAGCTCTATAGGATACCTATTCCAAAAAAGAGAACAGATGTTTTTTAGTGGCACAAACTATAGCAGCAGAGTAACATCAATATATGCAGAATAGCCCATGAAAGAAATATTTGGGACAGGAGGGGGTAAAATTTAATGAGGCTACAGCATGCTAAAACGCCACAATTATTACTTCACAGCTCATAGAAACTGCAAAATTGATGCCATAGATAATCACATGCCCACAAGGAAAACAAATTAAATAATCTGAACTATTCAGAATGCTAAAATCAGGAGGGCTTACCACCGATGATTGTCTAATTGGAAGCCATAAAGTTCATTCAAGAATAAGCTCATCATTACATCACCTGAAGATAAAATTGCAAGCACCAAAGATACCCATCAATTCAAATATCTTAACTTCATGGAAGAAATAATTGTCATATTTCAACTACGCTAGACTAAGAAAAGACCGTCCTTCAGATAACTGGGAAACTGTTTCTCATAAGAAAATCACCAGTTGACATGTTTCCTTCACCACTAAAAGATCAAAGTTTTCATTCAAAACCTTAACCCAAAGTATTCATATTTCACCTCTCTGAGTTTTGAAGGCTTATAAACAGTTAATAGTAAAGCGCACTACTATACTGCCTGCAACTGAAGAATACCTCTGCATAACATCTTCATAACATTGCTACTCTGCCTAAATAAGTGCTCTCATGGCGAGAACCAGAATTCACACAGGTAGATTATGGTTTAAATAACTTAGGTGCAAGCTTCCACCTCTCACAAGAGAGGTATTTCATCAATTAAATTGGCATGAAAAGAAATAGAAGGGAGAAAACCGTACAGCTTATCCATTCTCTCCAACATGATGCCAATCTTCTCATTCTCTTCCTTGGCATAAACAAACATTTTTTCATATATTTTTTAAACAATGAACCTATTACTCTGATGGTTGTTAGTTTCACTAATTGAAACATGACACCGCCCCAAAAGAGTTTAGCCAGGGTGGTTAGTCCCCTTTATGGGGGTCTCTATTGGCTCACTTTGAATCTATATGTCATCCATTTAAATAACACCAAAAATTATGAACAAGATATGATAAATACAGTTCGGCATCAAAAGATCCACCAAAGACTGGAGGTAGTAATCAAAAATAAATTTCAAAATATACTATAGATGTTGAAAAATTCAGATGACATTTTACACGGTGGTAATAAAATTCAGCAATTTAAAAACACTTGAATGTTTTGACAAAAGCTTGTTTCTGTTGACAACCCTTCAGTATTCCACTTCAGCGGGTCTCCATGAATAGTGTACCATGTGCATGATTTACAATAAAGAATGGACCAGGATCACTTTGTTATTGACACCATTTGCTGTGATGGTTGCATTTTGTAATTGGTAAACAATTTCAAGTTGTTTAGCCATTGAAGGTGTTTAGTTAATTTTTTTTTCCTGAACAAAGAGACTTTCTAGCTCCTAAGGAGCTTAAAATTGTAAACGACTTACAGTCTCGTTCCTTGTGGTTCAACATTTTTCAAACTGAAATCTCATACGTTTTCTGGTAAAGTTTCAGTATCTTGAGGTTTCTCCCAAAGTTTTATTATCAATAAAACCATTACCTTTTTCTTTAATGTTTCATTTCAATTTAGGGTAAATTACAGTATCACTCCTAGCAGCATCCCATTTTTAAAACCAAACATTGTGGCTTCGTCTTTCTTTTTTTTTTTTGCTTTTTGGCAAAGCTTTCTACTACCTTGAGGTTCTAAATTCTTTAATTTTTATAAAGTAGATAGCCTTGTAATTAATAGGTTTAATGAATATGACTCAGGAAGAAACCTCAAGCCAGCCTGTGAAATGTTATAAAACAATAAATGGTTTGACATTAGAATGGCCATACCACAAAAGTTGAAATTGTAATTTGCCATTGTATGTGACATGTTTGACATAGCACTAAGAGTTTTTCTATTCGTAGCTTACACATTTTAATATCTTCTCCTCCTCTATCTTGTACTCAGATTCAATTTCTTCTCTAAGGAAAAGGCTAGTACTAGATAGGAGCATTATGAGACATGGACGAGATTTCTTCCCTTTCTCCTGTATCTAATAATACATATTTTTCACTAAAAAAAGTAAAACAGGCTCTACATAACAAGAGTCACAAGCAAAAGCATTCATGGCATAGACAAAAAGATGAAAACGAACCTTCCATTTCCATGTCCACAACACCTCCAAATAGCAAAGCTCGTTTCTTATGAACACACATGGAAAAACCAGCACGAGGCCCAGGAGGCATCCCATTTTTCTTTACCTATTGGAATGAAATAATAACGTTTTTGAGGAGTTACCTTAGATAATCTATTTTACAAGAGTTTTTTTTCCATGAAAGGCAAAGCAATATGGTTGTTTTTAAAATTATGTTGCATGAACAATTGTAATAAAAAATGAGATGTGCTAATAAAAAGGCAAGGCAGTAAGTTTTTTTCCAATAATTATTCTACTCTACTTCAGGAACCTACTTCATTAAATCCTAGTACCATATACTAAGAATAGATTGAATGATGCAGCCACAAGCACACCTTAGATTCTCCATGTAAAGTATAATTTAGGTGTTCATCACATGTATAATTCAGAAAGTGAAACCGTAGGAATGATAATGCGGTGGGTCTGAGGCAGATATGAGCGAACCCCAACTCACCTTGAGTTTGGAAGCAGCAAGCTCAAACCCACCCCGAATTTTATGAGCAACTTATCCAAACATAAGAAAGTTTATTCCCATGTGAAAGATAGATGTATTTATGCATCATAAAAAGGATATATAAAGTGCAATTAACATTTTGGAACTCTTCAGTGCTCGGACCAGTATCAAATTTTCATTTTTACCAAAGTTCCATTTGATACAATGCACCATAAGCAAAAAACGTAAAGTTCCATCTGAACATATGCAGGAAATTATATTTCAAAGACACAACAGAATAGATACTGTAAATCAGGGAAGTAAAAAAAGTTGGGGAGAAAAAGACAAATCATGCTTTCCTTTCTGATAAAAATTCTGTCTGATTCAAACAGGAAACACCAACCTTGCTCCATTCCCAAGTTTTAGGATCAAGGGACCACATGTCTGAATGAACAATTCCTTTCTCAGAGCTGTTCTTATCAGAAGAAGCTTCTTTGGAGTATCCACCATATAAAAATATCTGCAATGTTACAGGCATTGCATAAAATAAATAACTACACTGAACCTACCCTAGGTTCAGTTAAGGACCATCAAAACGTGGTACATTATAAAATTCATAAAAATTAAGATCTAAAAAGAAATTTTATAACTAACACCTTTTTGAGCTGTTACTTTTTTTGAAGAATAAGAGCAGCAAAAACCCCCCAAAAAAAAGAATTTGAAATATAAAGTGTGATAATTGTATTAATATAGGCACCAAGAAGGTGCTGCCCATTTACAACATTTACAAGTCTATTAACATATTAACAAATTCCGCTAAATCTTCCGCAGAAATGAGAGAATGACTCCGTAACAAAAAAACAAGGGTTTGAAACCATCTATTCTTTAAAATATCAAGACCATTAACATCCTTAACTCCCTCAAAAGCCCTCCTACTTCTCTCTTTCCAAACAACCTAAAAGATAAAGAGCAGTATTATGTCCATTTGTTTCTACCGAACTCTAATATCTCCACCTGGAATTAACATTCACCCAAGAAATGAAAGGAGACAAACAAATTAGAGAAGTGAATTAGAAACCATGATTCACATGGATGACAAACTTCTTTACTTAAAAAAGGCAACAAAACCCAAAATATCTTCAGTGGTGGAATTCAAATTTCACTCAGTGAATCTAGGGTCGCCAACAAAGTACATAATACAACAAAATTTCACATGTACAACAAAGTGTTCATCAATTTCTACACTAATCTTTCGTTGAGGATATAATATGGTAGATTCCTACTGGTCTGCAAGATACTTTTAATTCAAATGTACTTATATCCGTAAGATGTCCTACCACTTCATGAAAAAACTTGACTGTTTCAATAAACTGAGTCAACAAAATATACACAGAATGAACTCAAATACTTAGGAGTCCCAATAAGTTGCACCTTTGCTCACTCACCTCATCTTGATGCACAAAAAACTGAAAACCACTCCGGGCACTGGGCCACATAGCACCAAGCTTTGGCTTTATGTCTTGCCACTATAATGAAACAACCCATCTCAGTCAAATAATAGATATAAACTGAATAATTGGCATGACATAATCAGTCTTAAGTGTTCACCTTCATTTGGTCTAGGTCAAAAACATATAAATCATTATAATACCTGTATAAGAGTAACAAATTCCAGTCAAACCTCAAATGGACGGGAATGATGCTTTTAGGTTTAAATTCCCACCAACAAGGATATATTGTTGGTAAAACTTCAGAACAGCATTACATTCTCAGATTGGAAAAGAATAAACATGGAAGAGGAAGTGAAACTGGTCATATCTAAATTGACAATATTGCTGACTTTTGTTTCAGACAACAACTAGAAAATAGTGCTGGAAGGCCAACCCCATGTCAAGGTTTTCAACATTCAAGTTCTTGATAACAATGTCACATGCATTCAAACTCAACTATATCCCAAACTCCTAATATTTGGTTAGCATCCACGCCATGGCATAAAGACTATATATTAGTTCTACATAAATAAAAACCAATGAACAATAAGAAATAAACAGTAACAATAAAAAAGAAAAAAATAAACTCGGCATCAAGAAAATTTTTTTAGCTTGCCTTAATGGGCGCTGGTAATAGGGCTAGAAGCCCCAAGTTCAAACTCACCACTGAGGAAGTTGGCCAAACAAAAGAAAAAAGAGAGAGTGATTGATTTCAATATTTTGACTACCTCTCCACTCTATATGAGTATTAATAAAACCTTCAATCTTTTCAGACAAGGACCTGTCACAACCTTACTTCTCTAAGAGTGTCATAGAAGCCACCAAAAACGATAATCTTGTGCTTGTAAAGTACCTGCAGCATATCAACAGTGAAAATTCACAAACCATTAAAGCTTGATTACTTGGCAAATAAGATGCACACTTGTGGACACATGTGTTGGACCAGCAAGTAGACAAAGAGAGAGGTGCGTAGAGCATACTTGTAAGGTTCTACATGATAATACTTCTTCAGAAAACAAAAAAAAAAATTGGTTGTTTGAAGTGCCTTCTTTGCCACATCATATGCAAAAGAATCATTATCATCAACTACGAGCTACAGTCTCATTGGATGTCCATAAAACACATAATAGAATGCATGAAGAGAAACCCCCAAGGATATATTTCTACCCCAATCTATAACCATACTGTTTCATGTTTCCATATGTTCCATATGTTTGTCAGGGAAAAAAAGGCAAATGAAAATAATATTGAAACTGCTCAAAACTATCGATACTTTGCGTCCTTGACAGTGAAGCAATGGTCAATATAGTTTGAAGAAACCTACACTTACCATTCGATGACCTGATCGTGGACTTGGACACCCTTTCAAATTTAGCTGCTCCCATTGATTTGTTTTCAAGTCCAACATCCAAAAGTCCTATAACGTAGAAGTTAAAGAAATATTAGAAAATATCAAAATAAAATTTGCAGTTTTTTTAAGAGGTAGACGAGCTTCACCTTATAGTGGTGGAACCTCTCTTGATTTGGAGATGTAAATTCACCACCTAATGACAAAGAAATGCTGTTATTGACGTAAATTCATCAACTGAAAGTGAAAGGCTTCAAATTCTGTTAACCTACCAAAAATATAGAGATAATTCTTCCAAGCAATTGCTTGATGAGCACTGCGAGGAGGAGGACTATTAGGGCTTGAAATCAACTTCCATTCCTGTTTCTCTACATCAAACCGGTAGAGATCACCATACACAAATGTCTGCATAACAATTGTAAAACAACTGTAACCATTTAGTAGTAAGCAGAAACAACTTTAATTTATTTCAAAAAACTCTATCACACTCTCAAAGGTTCTTGAAGTATAACCTTCTGCCCATTGTAAAATTCTCCACCATAGAGAATCAGTTCTGTCTCTTTCGTGGGATTAATGCTCAGCTGCAAGTTTTAATCGACAGAATCGTACTCATCATCACAGCAGAAGGGTTCAAAACATTAAAAAGTTCACTAAAAGACTACAGACAAGGTTATTACCGTACAGTTAGATCGAGGCGACGGTGCTGGAACATTTTCCTCAATATGAACCTCCTTCTTCTTAGCTTCCTCCTTTTGTATACTCAACTGTGAAATTCCGTTCATCCCAAACGATATTAGAGAACCAAATTTCACATTGTTAAATGATTGTAGTACCTTGACCGAAACAATAGATGACTGCTTAATTCATGGTGATACCTCTTTTTCAATCTTGGAAAGACCAAAAAAATGGTTAAATAAACAGAATATTGTCCACCTCTCTGTTTAACTATATTTATAATCATATAAAGAAGAGGATCATGGGGATACTTCATCGTGATTTTCTAGCTTTAGAGAGTATCTAATTTAGATTTTCCTGCTCTTCTTACATTTTTCCTGTGAAATCATAAATCAAGCGACTAATCATCTCAATGGCTTAAAGCGGATATAAAAAGTCCAACTTGTATTATTCATATTGTAATTTTAACACGCTCTAGTACGCGAACTGCATCTTTTTAAGCTCAAGAGCTGAAGCTACAAGTCAAGGAAGTCATGAGTTCCAATAGCAAACAGGGGGTAAAAAGTGACGGACAATTAATAGACTTTGCAGGGTTTGCAATTTTCATTATCTAAAATATATTCTTAAACATTCCATCAGCACTTTCCACAAATACTTCCAATGCAAAACGAAATGCAGACTGCATATCGTGGATTCCTGATAGCGAATTCCAAACACGAAACCAAAACAAACACAAGGCTAGGCCATTATTGTCAACAACAACAACAACAACAACAGGAACCAAAACCAAAACTCGAAGACCAATATTTTAACAATTCGACACAGATGAAAGGTTTACCAAAATAGCATCAATGTCATCTTCAGGCGAGAGCTTCTTGCTTTCTCTGCGAGCTCTCTTCTCCTCTGCTTTCGCTGTTTTCCTCTCAGTCTTCTCCTTGCCTTTCCCCGGCTTCTTCGATTTCTTCCCCATTATTATTTTTTGCTTGAAAGATGTCCTGTGTTCAGATGCAGCAAGATTTCAAGACCGTCCTCAAACAGCCAGTGCAGACGGCTTGATGCGAGGTTGGAGAAAGAGAGGAGAAACAGTACAGATGGAGTTCGCGGCTGCTCCCGCAACTTCACGTTCAAGAATAAAACGCACCGTTTCAACACGGTGCTACTGAAGAACAGGCCCAATAAGGTTAGATCAAGAAGCCCACATGGATAAATCTTGAGATGGAACGGCCCAATAAGTTATTTTTACTATGTTGATTAAAATTGAATATTAAGATCCTAATTGAAATTAAATCAAACAATAATCAAGAACTTGTTCTGATTTAGGGTTTATTTTTTTATTTACGAAACAAGGTACTCTGGGCCGATTTTTTTACGCACCCTGACAAAGTACCTTACTATTCAATCAACGACGAGTCATTCAACTTGAACATTATTCCTACATGACCTGATCAATTCAATCAAACGTTCGTTATTTATTTTTATCGTTCGAACTCTTTGACAAAGAGATCTTTGGTGTCCCGTATAATCAAAAATTAGAGCTTCATAATCTGCAAACAATATGTTTTTCTTGAATGAATTCGAATTAAACAATTCACACGAAAGTAATCATCCCTAGTAAAATAAGCATACGTAGTGAAAATTTACTAGAACCAATACGATAGCATTATTTTTCCTTGGTACATTCTGAATAAAAAAATGCATTACGTGAGGGGAACTAGCATACAAACACACAACTCTGTCATCCATATGTCTTAAACATAAGTAATGCTCGGAAACAAGTAAAAGAGTAAAAAAAAAAAAAAACTAGCTTACTCTATCCGTGACTAAATAATAGTGCTCTTATCCTACCTGATCTGGTCAATTCAATCAAACGTTCGTTATTTATTTTTATCGTTCAACTCTTTGACAGTATGAAAAAGTTAAAAATGTTCCGTACTTCCTCTTTATTTATTCAAGAGACAGAAAGGAGGAAATCTTTGGTGTCCCGTATAATCAAAAATTAGAACTTCATAATCCGCAAACAATATGTTCTTCTTGAACAAATTCGAATTAAACAATTCACAAGAATGTAATCGTTTCTCTTCCTCTTCCCCCCAAATAGAAAATTTTGAACGATATCTTTTACCTTTTATATGATATCGATTAGAATTTTTGTTGTACTTCAACATACGAGGCGCGAGAACATGTTGATCATCGCTAGTAAAATAAGTATATACATAGTGAAAATTTACTCGAACCAATAGGATAGTATTATTTCTCCTTAGTACATTCCAAATAAAAAATGCATTACGTGAGGGGAACTAGCATATAAACACACAACTCTGTCATCCTTATGTCTTAAACATAAGTAACGCTCGGAAGCAAGTAAAAGAGTAAAAAAAATCTATCCGTGACTAAATAATAGTGCTCTTATCCTACCCTACCCTACCCTACCTACACACACTCACACACGTGTGTATATATATATGTGTGTGTGTGTGTGTGTTTATGTACAGCAATGTTTGTCAGATTTGCTTAATTATGAAAGTCAGCCAACTACAAAATATATGGGGCCTTAAATCAAGGTGATTTGTTCATGTGGTGGGAAGCATGCACGTAATGTTTGGTTTCCTCCATGTAATTATAATGTTTAGTTTGTAATTACATGAATATCAGCTTCTTCTTTTTTTTTTTTTTTTTCTCTGTAAACAAGGAATACTCTGGTCAAGAACACAATCAGCCTATATAAGCAATTAGAGTGGGCCACGCCACGTTCAAATTGGAGACATAATATCTATACATATATATTGTATGCAGAGGGAGGAGTGGTAGAATTGTAGAGAAAGAAAAAGTGATGATTCCAAAAAGCAGAGAGCAGATATGAAGAATCCAGATGGTAATATGGAAGTGGGTCCTGTTTGGATACCCATTTGGATCCTCTGAACCCTAAAAATCTTTCGCTTTTTAGAACGATTGCAAATGACCACGTTTGATCAGCCCTGCCACCTCTTTACCTACGACAGTTCTTTTCTCACATTTCATGTTATCCATCCCATCCCAATATTATTTATTTTACAAAGATTACTCCACACACTACGTATCTCTCTGCATTTCCAGTTATATACGCATACACGTACGTACATCCATCTATATATACACACACACACACACACACACAGTGAGAGAGACTAGATCTGGATTTCACTTACTACTGTTTTGATCATACGGGCCTTATTTTTTCTTCCCTTTAGAAAGACCGTCTTCTGTTCATCGTTAAACATGCATGATTAGCTATTACCATGGAATATTTTAAATATATAGTATGTACTGGGTTGATGAAATTAATGTTTATTTTGAAGGAAACTGAGAGAAGCATATATATGTATGTATTATGAATTTGAATGAATTAAGGAAAGAGACAAACAGGATTAGGCTGGTGACATGGATATCCAACGACAGACTATAAGAAGATAATAACATCAGACTCCCTCTATCGGGTTCCCATCGTATGTCCATATATATATATGTGGAGAGCAATGAATTTCAACACGTCGGAATAATGTGTTTATATACGTGTATGTATATACGTTAGAATTGGTCATGGGTTAATTTATGTGGTTTACGTACTAGTTTTCTCGTCTTCTTGGCTTGTCCTCCACACATGGACAAAAGACAACTCGACCTTCTCCGCCATTGGCCAATAGAGAGATTCGAGATAGTAGCAGCAAATAAAATGAAGTCGAAATATTATACATACATTCCAATTTATATATATTAAACTTTTTAAAAATTTAATTATATTTATTAAAAGTGCAAAAAAAAAAAAAGTCAAATTGGAAGTGGTGGCTCTGTACAGCATCTGCGGTACGTGAGTTTCTCTCTGTGTTTGTATAGCTGAGCCCCACGGAGCTATAATGCTTATATATGCTATCGTCATACACCTATATTAATTATATAGTTTAGTTGAACTAGCTTTCATTTTCGTTTTTCTGCTCTTTTTAGTCACCTACATGTATATATTTATACACACCCACATTTTACTTTATATGATTTATCGGTATGTACGTATATATACATACATACATATACATATATCCTTATCGTGGATGTATGTAGGTACCTAGTCACCTTCTTGTGCTGTGTAATGAATGAAGCCTTCAAGATTCCCAAAGCTTTGGGATCCGTCTCTCTGTCTGTTTCTCTAGTGGAAAACTAAAACCTAGCTAGGCATTATAATTAATTTGAATATATATATATATATATATGTGTATATATGTATATATTCTAGCGGGCTACCACATATAACCACTAACAATCATGAAAACTCGCAAAATCCAGGCGATACATGTTAATAAAATTCTTCAAAATTATATTTTTTCATATATGTGTGTGTGTGTATATATATATATATATATATATATATAGCCACGTTGTTCTTAAATGATTTATTTATATATTTAGGGGTTACTATATATTTTATTTGTTTAAGGATGATCACGACTACCCAACTCCCCCTTCCTTAAATATTATTCACTTCCAATATACACATACACACATATATATATATATATGTATGTATTAACAATTTATGCATTATTTGACACGTGCCTAATAATACACAGGATATATAACAAATTCAAACTCACATATACATTATAACGATGAGTTCACATCTCCTACGATCTATCAATAATTTTAAATTACATAATTATTTTATAAAAATATATGTTTTCTTAAATTTAATATATATACATATATATAATGATACAACGATCTTAAATTATAATTGACAAATTATTTTTTAACGTGCAACGTTTTTGAATTAAATTTAAATTTTATAATACGAAACAATCATATTTAACCTTCAAAAAATAAAATTTATTTACGAATTCTTGATCTCAATTAGCCATGATGATTTTCCAAATCAATTGAGAAGTAGTAATTGGAGTTATATAATATGTTACTGGTATGAACATATATTAAACTCGGTTCGTATATAAACTGTAAATATACATATATATATATATGTTTTTACCATCCATAAAATATCTAAAATTTTTTGTTAATTATCAAACGTATCACTGACTAATTCCACGAATTGGTCATGTGCGATCATGTGACGAGTTGATGTAAGTTGCTAATTAATGTACATGGTGGGGCACGTGAAATACTCCCACACGTGAAACATGCGAATTTCCATGTATATATACGTAATAGGTACATATATTATATTATATTATATGTATATAGATATATATACTGGTCTAAAAATGGGTTTACTTAAATATAACCTAAAATATAAATGTTAATATAAACTATTAAATTAACCTATGAAATTGTGACACTCATTTCTAATATTTTTTTAATAATTTTATTCGTAATATTTTTTTATTTATTTCAAATGTTTAATTTTTTTTTTTTGAATTTTTAATAAGAAATTAGATTATATTTTAGATTCTTTAAAATTACTTGAGAGAATAATTTTAAATGATTAATTATGTTAATAAATTAATAACAATAGATTGCTAATAATTACGAAAAATGAAAATATATATATATATATATATATGGAGATTAAAATTGATATGAAAAAGTAATGAAAATATGAGAAAATGGGTATATCTATATATATACATATACCCATTTTCTCATATTTTGTAAAAAATAAAAAATAAAAATTAAGAAAAAATTGGAGACAGGGTGATTGCAGAAGATTTTGGTTAGCTTCAAAGATGATATGGTGAGAGAAAGAGTGGGAAAAGGAGCAAATGAAAATGTTAATTTTGGAGAGAGGAAGATGCATGTGCATGTCCCCTATATATATATATATATGTATATATACACACACACACACACACACATATATATATATATATATTCACTATATCAATATATAACTGCCCTTATAAAGGTATGGATACCCTAACTCCACGATTGGACATTCCCCTCCAATCTTACCTTACTTTTACCCACTCAATTTTAACCCACCATTTCTTTATCCTCAACTTCTCTTTTCTTTTCCCTTTTTTTTTTTATTTTAATTTTTAAATTCTATCTTAAAATTACTCGACTTTTTCTTTTGGTTTAATCTTTTATTTATCTTTAATTATATATATATATATATACATATTAATTTATTGATATAATATATATATATATTTATAAAATAAAAAATACCCAAATATTTATAATGGGTTTGTAAATTTAACATCTATATTTTTTTCTTTTCCTTTTTTTTTTTTAAACGGACGGTGGTATCATTAAATTTATTTTTGAATTAATATATATTGGTATATAATAAAATTAAAATTAATTAATTATTATAGGAAAGAAAAGAAAAAAGAGAAATGGTGTTTGGTTGGTGGGAAAATAAAATAATTGAAAAAAGTAAGAGAACCTGAGAATAGCAAAAGCGAAGGGGGTGGCGTAGGGAAGCACATGGATGGATGACGAGGTCAGTGCATGTTGCAAACTTGTGGGACCCTCCCTCCCGATGTG
>NW_019014640.1:351847-366510 GCF_000150535.2 Carica papaya
GATTATGTTATTCCGAGAGTCAAACAGCAGGAGACTCTGGGAATGCTGAGAAGGTTCTTATCCACAACATAAATCTCCCTCCATTTCTCTCTTCCTCTTCTTCTTCTTCTGCAACCCCAAGCTGCAACATCCTTCATCCTGCTACCAAATTATCCCTCCGTAAGTTATAATTACCTTCTCTTTCCCTCGACCAGTGAACTTGTTTCTGCTCTGCAGACTTTCATGGCTGTCTTCTCTTCGACCGCTCCCTTACGCTCAATTCTCCAACTCAAGCCCAAATCCTCCCTCTCATTTCCAGGTTCTTTTTACTTTTCTCCTGATAACACATTTCTCTAAGTTTTTTTTTTCTTTTTTTCTTTATACTTACTTAACTTTGTGTTTTTTGTGCTCAAAAAGCGGATTCCTACCACGGAGTACGTGACCCCGCACAATGCCGCTCTAGCACTGTCAATATCTGCTCATGGAGCTCAGCTGCAAACTACGCCAGGCTCCCAATCGGCGACGTGAGACTTTCCAGCCGCCGCCTTGACGTCAAACAATTCTCACAAACGAGGCAAGAAGTATTTTGTGTTTATATTTTGTTGATTTACCTCAGTTTGATGCTCTTTGTGGTCTTATGAGAATTGTGTTCATATTTTCTCGTTTTCTATTGAAACGCGACTCCAGTTTAAAGTGGAAAACCATCTATTTTCGATTTTCTATATGTTGTTGTGCGACATTTCAGGATGCCATTTGTGAGGAACGCGACTATTGAAGAAATTGAAGCTGAGAAATCTTTGATTGAGAAAGACGTTGTAAGGATTGTCTCTTGGTTGTTCCTATTATGAACTTTATGTGGGGGTTCGTATTGGCTTCAAGTGTATTATTGATGTTTTCTTTTTTCTGGGAGGCAGAAAGAGAGGATGGAGAAGACCATTGACACAGTTAGAACCAATTTCAATTCTATAAGGACAGGAAGGGCAAATCCATCAATGCTAGATAAGATTGAGGTACAAATCCTACTCTGTTTAACGTTATTAAGTTTGTGTATGTGTATCTAAATGTAACAATTTGTTTTTCAAATAGACATAGGATTGATTTTTAAAGTTTAATACGGTCAAGGGCACGGATATGCTGAAATGGTGTCCTAGTTCTTATGCTTTATTGATTCATCATTTTAGTAGAATTGTAATCCGTCGTTTAACAGATCATAATGATGCTTTTTTTCCCCAGGTAGAATATTATGGAACCCCAGTGAGCTTGAAAAGCATAGCTCAAATCAGCACTCCTGATGCAAGTTCTCTCTTGGTGCAACCATATGACAAGTCCAGGTTTTTCTTCTTGATAAACCCCAAGGAACTTGATTAATTTTACAGTTGTTGAAGGTGGATCAAACTCGTCTAGTGCTAGGGAGCAGAAAGATTTTCTAGTACAAGATATGGCGAAAATTAAGTGAAATTTTGAAAATTATATTGTTGCCTTTCTCCTGAACATATAAGATTCCTCCAGTTCTGTAGAGCTATTTATTATCTGTGATGTTAGTGAGTTGCCCATTAAATCATTTATATTTTGCCTGGCAATCCATGTCACCTACTGACATATCAGTTTTTCAGCTTGAAGGCTATAGAGAAGGCCATAGTAAACTCTGATCTTGGTATGACTCCGAATAATGATGGAGAAGTGATCCGATTGGCCCTCCCTCAGCTGACATCTGAAAGAAGAAAGGTATTACTTGACTCTTTAACATCTGCCAATACTATTTTTGCACTATTTTCCTGAAGGTCTCTGGCATCAGACAGTTTGCACTACGTTAACTGGTTCGTGCACATTGACAAGTAATTTTGTGGGTTTATTTCCTGGTATTTTGTATGTGCCATTCATCATAAACTCCACCAGATTCTTACATTAAGCCTGGTCCTTCAGTGATCTCTTTATTATGATCAGGAAGGAAATAGGATTTTTACTTCTTAGAGATATTCTTATGGCTTTTGGTTCCATCATCAAAATGGACAATGAACACGGCCTTTTTCCTTTTTTCTAAGGTTTTGATGCCTTGTTCTATGACCTTTATGGTAGAAAAGGATCTTTCTACCAGAGTTCTACCTAAACTTTAAATCTTGCAAATATCTGCCTTAATCTCCAGGTTGTAAGCTTGATCAGATTACACATCTCTGTGCTATAGGTTTTTACAAATTGGGTTTACAAGATTTAACTAAGTTGTGACCAAAGAACTAAGCTCTTTCTGAATAATGACAGGACGCAAAAGAACCGCCGATGTGGCTAAGTTGCCCCTGATTGTGCATTTTTGGAGGCTGATTTGGGAAGAAGATTGAATAGACAATAGATAGATATTTTTGAGTTAGAGCTATCATATTATTTAACATAGTGAAAATTAGCATTAGCTTGTTTAGTGGTTAATCATCACCTATAAAAGATATAGGTTATATTTGCTAATTGTCCAGAAAAATGAGTAAAATCTGAATAGTTTCCTCTTGAACTTTCTCTGTGAAATTCTTCATTCTTCCTTTCCTTCTTCACCAAGTTTCAAGAACCTGAATAATAATTAGATTGCTCTAACCCAATCTAGTTTTGTTTGGACTATCAATCATTGTAACATCACTTGCAATTCAAGCAAGCCAAAACATTCTTCTAAGTTCTTGACATTTTAGCTACAGTTTTTTTGTTTATTTACATGATTACAGGAACTGTCAAAAATTGTGGCAAAGCAGGCTGAAGAAGGGAAGGTATTATTGCTTCTTTTGTCAATGGTCTTTTCTTTTTTCGAGATGACTTATTTAACAGTATTAGTTGTTGGTGTATATTTATTGTGATTTTTGTTGCTTTATCAGGAAATAAGGTCTTTTGTAGCAAATATAGGGAAAATAAAGACCAGGTCATATCTGTAGGCAAACAATAAAGCAGGTCCCAACAGTGAAAGGTTTTTGAATTGCCTGATTTACATAACTTGGTCTAAACTTGCAATTGATATAAAAAGATGTAATGGTTTGTTACTATCGTCAATAACATGGAAAAAATTTGTGCTTAGATAGGTATTCTAGTTAACTTGATGCATATTGTCTCTTAGTATTACTTTGACTATTTGATTATCAGTGGTTTATACTAAATTAAAGTCAGTGACCTTAACTGATTTTCTTTCTACTGTTTATAGGTTGCATTGAGGAATATACGAAGAGATGCGTTAAAAGCCTACGAAAAGCTTGAGAAGGTATGTGTCTTTGAGACCTAATTCTTTTCTAATGTTTTCCCCCAAAAGTTGAAAGAACTTTTTGTCTCTTTCTCTAGCACTTATTTTCCCATCTTTAAATTTGTTTTCACAGGAGAAAAAACTTTCGGAAGACAACGTGAAGGACTTATCAAATGATCTGCAGGTTACTTGATACTTAGTATTGTGAAGTCATTATGTTTTATGCAAAATGGTTTTGAAACTTAAAAGAGAGCAAATTTCTCGATTATCTTATTTGCTTCTGAATCTGGACCAAGGTTCCAAATCCATAGACCAACGGCTTCTCGTTGCCTTTAGAATGAAGGACACTGTCTGCTTGGTAATCTTTTAAATTAGCTTTCTATACTTCTCAGCTAGCTCCAATGAGATGGCTGATCTCGTTAAAATAGAGAGTAAATAGCTCCTGGATGGCTACAATTGAATTGCTTCATTGGAATATGACATTCCAAGGATCCTTACACCTGAGCCTTTTGTTTTCTTCACTAATGGCCTGAGCCTTTTGTTTTCTTCACTAATGGTTGTTGAGTGGTAGTTATCCGTGCCACTTCTTCCTCTGTATCCTTTTAATTGTGTTGTTCCTCTCTCTCCTCAAAGTAATCTTCTTGTGTATAAATTTCCTTTCTTTTTCTCAGGAATCTAAGCGTCTCCATATCAACATGATCCTCCCAGTGTGCCTATGCACAGAATTCACTGGTCTGACTTTTCCTTTTTCTTGAGAGCAAATGATGGCATAAAGAGGCACCAATGGGATGCCTCTGTGTCCCAAAATAATTGCATCTATCTCAACAGAATAGGTCAAATAGATCAAGAAATCAGCCCCATGGAAAAGTCTTATTTTTTGTTGTTTGGCCAACAATCAATCGGGATTATTGGAATACTTGCGTTAAAGAAAAAGTAATAATTTTAGTATGCATCAGATTATTGTTGAAAATGCTTTGGCATGAGATCCCTGTAATGGTGTGGATGGATTCCTCAATTCTCTGTTATCTTTCTTTGTCCTTTTTGCACTACATAAATAATTTAATACAACAGGTTTTGCCTATACAAACCTATGTGCTAACACCTTTTGTCTTGTGCAGAAACTGACAGATGATTACATGAAGAAGATTGATAACCTCTACAAACAGAAAGAGAAGGTATACATCACCTGAACAAAACCAAGGGAATACAATAATCTGTAGTAGTGATAGCATTCACGTTACTGTTAATTTCAGTACATATATTTCATCTAAGTAACAACAAAAAAAAAAAAAAAAAAAAAAAAAGAAAAAGGATCCAATCACCTACCTTGTTGATAACTGTTGACTACCAGGGGTTAGAGATGAACTGCTCTCGTGTTCTTTTCCAGGTCAATTCCTATTAACTAAGCCAAGTTAGATTTACCTAATCACTGTTTCTTGGATAGAGATGCAAGGGAGTAACAAAAAATTTGACAGTCTAAGTGAGAGTTTAAAAAACAGTTATCCAGTAAGTAAGAGTACAAGGGAAGGAATGGGCTGTGGCTTTAAGCACTAACGAGCTCAAGCTCCCAGTGTTTAGAGTTATTAAATGTGCGGATATTTGACTTTTTTTCTCCTTAACTATTTGGTTAAGTTAGAGTTTGTAGTTAAAGAATTGGTTAAAAAGCAAAAGATTACAATTTATTGCCAGCTTTTTGTTTTTTGACTATATGGTTTTTACTTATTTTGGAGTGCAATAAAATGCTCTTGAGTTTTTTCTTTTCCATAAAACTAGTTTAAAGCTGCATGACTAAAGAAAGAAAAAGGCCAATCTAAACACTCTTATTGATCTAGCTCATCCTGAGACAAAAGGTTTGTGTTAATAAGCATCCTATCAGCAGATAACTCTTATCACAGGGAAGGTGAATCACAGTAGAAGGGAGCTAGAGATTGAAAATGATATGTCGCTTTATCCATCTGTATTTTTCAATGAGTTTTTGAAAGTATGGTCTCCCAAAATCTTTTTTGCTGTTCATACATTATTATATACTCATGCCTCTACTGCACTGCTGTTATCTCATGCGTATCTTATCCCTTATCAACTTGACACTTCGAACAATATACTACTTTGAGGTTTGATGTATGTGCTTGTACTTCTTTTTCAGGAGTTATTGAAAGTTTAAAACAGCCAATTGCCTTGAATTTGATGAGCTTCCATCCCGGCAGTCTCTTTTTGGGTAAATCTGTGGCGCCTTTGTTCATACTTGTATTGTTGTCAGGGGGGACTTTTAAAAAATGGGGTCGGGGTTCCGAAACCAAAGGTAAAACATAGTTTTTTAGCTGATTCTTGCGGAAAGTTCGTATAGCAAGCTCTGAACTCTTTACTTTTTCGTATAATCATACGAGTCCAACATAGAATCCATCTCAATTATGGTTTTTATAGATTGAAGATGTTGGCACTCTAAAAAGATAGGGGAAAATGGTAGCTATTTCTTTCTGAACCCATCTGTGTTCGTATATAAACATGGACGACAAATGTGTGCGGTCTATATAAAAGTTTTAGAATTTACTTTTGGTTATTCTTTCCAGGTCCACAAATCAGAGCCCATCAGCTTTCTGCATATGGTGCTAAATTTCCAAAAGGTGGGCAAAATGAGCATCTTGCACCTCATTGAAGTTTGTTCTAATCACTAATTAGTTGTATTATATCTGATTACTTTAATTAATTAATTAATTAATTAATTAGTTAATAATAATATTATATTTTAATTAATTAAGTTAAACTTAATTTAGATGAACATTCTTTTTCTTGGAAACTTCCAAGGAGCAAAAGACATGAAAAATATAAAAAGTGCACAAAGTTGAGGACCACCAACCCCTACAACTGAACTAATTAATACTTCATGTTTATCTTATTTTATTTCATTTTCAGGTCTATCATTCGTGGCCCTGCTCTATTATATATATATATATATATGTATGTATGTATATATACATATATATATATATATATGTGTTAAAAGTTAAGCTTGTACAAAATGAGTGGACAAAATAGAAAATCCAAAAGGTCCACCATCAAGTTTTAAGCAACAATGTTATAGTTAAAAATTATATAATGTTTGGCCAACTTTTACCTACTTTACAATTACAACTAATTTCATTTACTACTCTATTATATATATATATATATGGAGAAGGACGTTGCTTTGATGGGCCATGTGGCCAAGAAAAGTTGGTGGGTCCATTCAAAGCTCAAGCATTTTGGTGATGATCTTAAAAAATTACAAAAAATTTCTCTCCTTAACAATTATGTTAGGTTAAAAATAGTGATTTGATACCTATACTAGTTTAAATTAGTCTTCATCTTAAATTTTTGATTAAATTATTTTTTAAAAAATTTAATTTAAATCTTTTTTATCGATATAAATTGACATTGTTAATTTAAATTATTATGTATTAAATTTATTGATACGTGATACTTTTTTTTTTTATATTAATTTGAATGTTAGTTGAATGTTATCAGATATCACGTGACATTAGAAAAATATTGATGTACATTGATTTAGACTGGATCCTAAATAAAAAAATTCATTAATCGATATCATTAAAAAAAAAAAAAAAAATCCTAATCATTAGCATTAATTGCGGTTCCAATTATCAACACATTTGTTTTTGCTCTAATTCTTTTTTGCATCTTTAATTCTCCTTTACGCCTCCCATTTTCCTCGTGCACGTTTCCTCTCTCCAAATGGTATTCGTCTTCCTCGTCTAACCCTAAATTCGAGAAGGTGATAATGGATGAACGAATGAAGAAAGAGAAGAAATGGAGGGTTTAGATAGAAAAATGGATTGAGCATGACAATAAGAAGAATGGGTTCAACAAAGCACTTCCTCCTTGGTTCTGTCCATTGCCATAATATCTTATTTATTTTCGACGCTACAATCATTTATACTCCAGTTTCTGACCAAAGTCTCCCCAAGAATACCATATTGGACCTCACATTCGATACCATCAATAATCGGCCCCTCCTAGTCTCCACGATGAGGATGGTGCCTCTCACAATGATGCAAATGAACTTTTTTTTTTCTATGTTTTGATTGCGATAATAATGAGTAACATATGGAAGTTAATGATTTTTTTTTTTTTTAAATTTATGAATCAGTTTAAAATAATTTATCTTCCTATTCTTTTTATATCACGTCAGATATCAAGTGACATTTAACGTAATATTTAACTAATATTTAAACTAATAAATTTAACATACGATACTTTAAATTAATAACACTAATTTTTATTAATAATAATGTTTAAACTAATTTTTTTATTAAAAAAAATATAGGGACTAATTTGATAGTAAATTTATACAAGTACTAATATAAAGGACAAAATTATTATTTTTAACCAATTATATTATATATTAACTTTATATTAAATTAAGCAATAAGGTTAAAAAAAAAACAAATAATTTATTTTTTTAATTAAATTAATCAAGCTTCTTTTGAGTTTTAATCATGCTTAGAGCATCCACCTAATGACCATTTCTTTTCAATTGATTAAATTAAACCGTTCTTCAACTTTAATAAGAATCTCCTATATTATAATAATAATAATAATTATTATAATAATAATAAAAGTAGTTAAAACATATTATAAATTATTATATTAGTTAAAACATAAACATTAAATTATAAATTTTAATTAGATGACAAATCTAATTTTCTTTTTGTTTTTTTAATAATTTTTGGAACAATTTTTGGTGTATATATATATATATATATATATATGTATGTGTACATACATTGACCCGAGTTGGGTCCAATGAATTTTTAATTTGTTGATATTATCAATATTTAATTCTTGTTATTTTTTAATTAAAATGGATGAGATTGTCTTAACCCACTAGCATATTTTATATTATATATGACAAATATATAATATAGTTTTTTTTTTAAAGTTGTGCATGTAGAGCATAAAATAATATATTTAGTAAAAAAAAAAAAAGGATATAAAATAATATAAGATTAAGCTTATGTTAATTATAATAAAAATTTAATTGGCTACGATATTCAAACTCCAAATCGAGCATGAAAGGGTGCGCCATACATACATTTATATATATATATATATATTTAAATATGAGTTGATTAATTAATACATTAATGTGTGCGTTATTATAATAATTATATTATAATGATCCGTACCCACATGCCAAGATATTCATATTATATATATATATATATTAGGTTGAATGAATTTTGTACAAATTACTAAACTTTAATTAATTAATTTAATTATTTAGTCAAAAAAATTGAATAATTTATTTAATTTAATGATTTATAATCTCAATAACGTGGAATAATATAATCATTATTATAATATCTATTCCGCATATGAATTTATAACCACGATAACGTGGGACCATAATAATAATTTGTTATTTTATTAAATATTTTATTATTATTATTATTATTATAATAGAGGAAGTGGGAATTATGTTAAAAAATTAATTCCATGATATTAAAAAAATATAATAATTTAACTAAGAAGAAAAGAAAAGATAATTTAAATAATTTAAACTTTAAAATATAATAAAACTCTGTAGCCACCATGATATATTTTATATATATATATATATGTATGTATGTGTGTATGTATAATTATTATATACATTTTTTTTTTTTGAATTTAAAAATAAAGATTGCTTCGAAAATAATACCTTTCAAGAATAAAATAATGCGGCCAGCCATCACTACTATTTTCTTCCCAGAAAGATTAAAAAAAAAAAAAAGTATGCAATAAAGTTTATTATTTTTTAAAAGGCATCATACCAGAATCTCTGTGCATTTGCAGAGACCATGTACTCTCTCATCTTTAAAATTTTCAGACTTGGACGAATTATATAAGTTTGATTTGTGCGATTTGCTCTGGAAAGTTTCCAACTTTCGCGAGTGAATTACTGTAAAAAAAAAAAAAGAGGGGGGAAAGAGCAGACAGAAGAAGAAGAAGATAGTAACCAGGTGAAAAACAGAGAAGATACAGAGGGGAGAAGCCGAGGAGGAGAGAAAGAGAAATTCCTCTTTGTATGCTCTGTTTGTTTTCTGGGTCTCTCTGCTGCTCTGAGTTTTCTCGGATGATTTAGTTTGACTCGATGTGGTGATTCACTGAGAGTTCATGGACAGAAACAGGGAAGCAAAGAGATCAACCATGGCCGCTTCAAATGGACTTTCTAGACGACGACCCAGAAGCAACGGTATCCGATATTCTCTTGGTGGGATCTCTTGATTCCTTATTTCTCTTGAGATTTCCATGTTTGCTCGTGAGTTTTCCAAATGAATTACTTATATATGCTGCTTTAGTTGCAGAGGAGGATGAGGATGTGGAGATGCAAGAGACGGCGAGGATACAAGATCGAGCGGAGAAGAGAGATCGGGACCCAGATTTTTCCAACCGAAGCAAGAAAAAGAGAGGCGATAAGTTTTCTCAGAGGATTAACAAAGAAGGAGAAGAAAGTACAGAGGAAAGTTGGGTTGACGAAGATGAGTACGAGACCCAAGAGGGCAAAGGAGCGTCTCAACGGAAGAGCTTGCCGGTGGGTAGAGTCATGAAGCAAACGGCGTCATCGGTGAAGGTGACCGACGAGTTGATTGCCGTCTCAGTTCCTAGAAAGGCTCGGTCAGGTTAAATATTTTGGCTTTTCGGTTTTTTTTTTTTTTTCTTCTGAGGAAGTTTATTAATCAGCCATTTCTGGTGGGACTTTTCTACAGCTTCCATGAAGAGGTCATTCGAGTCCTCCGCTTTATGGTATGGGGAATACCAGAACCAGAAGTGCAGTTCATCATCCCCAGGGAGCCGGCGTGTTGAGGCTGCTTCGCCATGTTCTTCCGGTGTTTCAGTTAGGAAGAAGACGGTCAGTCATGCTCTGTTTTTTAAGTTTAAATAACCAGCTAAAAAAACAGAGGATTGAGTTTCTTTTTTTTTTTTTTTCAAATTTTGTGTTTGCAAAAGCCAAGCAAAGCCAAGACTCGGCTAGGGACCCAATCACAATCTTCCAGCTCGGGGCAGGAGGATATAGAGATTGAGGTGGCAGAATTTTTGTTTGGACTAATGAGGCAATCTCAGATTTCGAAGGAGTATAAGAACGAATTTTCCATGGAATCTGAACTAGAAAATCCAAGCGCTGTCAGAGATGATCGAAAGCCATCTGGGTCCTCTCCGGTTGCAAGCTCTGGACAGAACAATCGCCCAGCATC
The DNA here is from genome assembly GCF_000150535.2 of Carica papaya. The sequence continues at coordinate 362,261 of NW_019014640.1, forward strand.
TGATTCATTGATTGAAGTTGGTGGGTTTTCTTTAGTTTTCAATAAGATGTGAAAGATGTTTTCCTCATTATTTTTCTTATGTTTATAGGGCTGTTCTTCATCGGATTACAGCTGAAAAGAAGAGGAAAATGGAGGCTGAAGAATCTTCCTTCTTACTGGAGAATGGATCAAATGCTCCTGCAATCGAATTCGAAGTCAAACACTATGACAGATTGGAAAAGTCTTCAGGATATGAAGATGAAGTAGGAGAAAGGATTCTTAAGCAATCAAAACAATTAACGGAGGAATCTGGTTGCGATGATGAGTCAGAGGATAGAAAGCAACAATCCATATCCCCTGAAGATAAATCAATTTTGTCCACTAAAATGGATGTTGATTTTCAGGACATGAAAATGACAGAAGGGTGAGCATTGAGGAATCATCTCATTTGATTATATTCTGATATTTGATTTTCTTCTGATCCCATTTTGATCTTATCTCTTGTGGGATATCTCAGGGTATCAATCATATGGAAGGGGGAGAGTCACGAGGGGAAGTTGAAGATCGATCTGATGGTGAGAATTCTACTTGTCACATACTGATTAGATTTCCATTGCTATTCTGCTCTCAGATTACTGAAGAAGACTGGCTTTGCAACAGGCTCCTCCTTTGCCGGATAGGGATGGTTTCATGGATTCTAAACTGGGGATTCAGGACTCAGAAACTGTGCGTATAAACAGATCCTTAATTATTTCATGAGCAAATTTTCCAAAGCTTGAAGCTTTGGACCTAAACTCACATTTGTTTGATGCAGAAGGGGAGTTTGATTAAGGATGAAGAGAAGGTGGTGAAGGAGGAAGAGAAGATGGAGACAGTCGGAGAAAACCGCCAATTGCTAACACTTGATTTGGAGAAGCAGCCAAATCAGGAAGGTCAGAAACAAGATCAGACTAAAACCATTCTTCCTCAAATGGAACAAATTGGTAATCTATTATTTCTTTTTCCTTTCGGTAAATGAGCTGGGATTGGATTTATTGACAACAACTTTTTCTTCTTTATCATCTTCAGGCCAAGCTAGCTCAGTTCCTTTGCCAATGGCTGTAGGTAGCTGGTCGAATGGTCAAGTTCTTCTGTCTCAACCTCGGCCTAAGAGATGCACCACCCACCATTACATTGCTCGTAAAATACACTTGCACCAGCAGTTCATAAAGACTGATAATTTATGTGGATCCAACCCCAAAAACCTCAAGATCATGTCCTCTGCCGAAAACATGATTATCGGAAACCCATTGCAAAGGATGCCTGTGTTGAACCGGAATTCTGCCCAAGAAAAAGGGCAAGTTGTTGGAAATATCTCTAATCACATTCAGAGAGATATAGCTTGTGAGACTACAAATTTGACAAACACAGCACAGAGAAAACAGTTTGTATTTCAGCAAGCTTCACATCCATCTGTAATTCCATCCGATCATCTAGCGGTATAAACTTTTAGTCTCACTATTAATTAGCAATGGATGCTTTACTTGTTGCATTTCATTACTGTTTCTAATCTGAAAGTTTTTTTGTGATTCTATCACGGAATGGCAGCATGATCGAACTTTCACATTCTCAATGAGTCAGCAACAAAAGTCAGTTGGGCCACCAGGAAATCCATCTGGGCTGTCCAAGTCTTACACCTCAATTGACAATTCATCATTATTTGACAATTCAGTAACGGGAGTTTCAGCAAAGTCTACTACCCTGCCAACAGTTGTAAGCTTCACCTATCCGAATTCGACTGCCAGTGAAGCTCCCTACTTGACTATAATGCCTAACAATGTTTATCCATTCTCTATATCTGCTCCGGCAATTAAACAAGAGAACCCAGCTCAAGCATTGCCATTATTCAATGGATCTCTTTATCCATCTCATGTGTTCCATCCTTCCCAGCTCCAGCATCAACAGGCTCGTCAAAATTCAAGCGCATCAAGTGGCTCGTCTTCATCCCATAAACAGCCACAGAAGCAGCATCAAACGCCAAACCAGAGTTCTCACAAGCTTGAGTCTGATGCAAATAGGGAGACTCCTCTACTTGTTGATACTCGAGGCTCTCGGAAAGGCACTTACGGTCAGACTTCGATAACTCCCATTTCGCAGATGAGCTTTACGATGATGCCTTCGATGACACCAATGGGGATTAGTAGTGGCATTGGAAATCAATGTGAGATGCAGCAGCTTAAGAGCTTAAAGAGTGGGGTTGAGTTGGTTCCTCCTCAGGCATTTGCCATGGCATTTCCCTCCTCCAAAAATTGTACAGCTTCAAACCTGAATTTCTCATATTTACCGCAAAATCATTCAGTCTTTCAGAGCCTCCCAGATCACATGGGTAGACCAGGATACCAAACTGTTGCTGCACCTAAGAAAAATCACCAGGTATCTGAGGGAAAAACACCCACACCAAATGGGCAAATATTAGTTTTTGACAATTCTACAAGAAATCTAAACTTTACATCATCTTCTATGGCCGTAAATTGGCCTCCCATTGCTACTCCATCAAATGCCTTGCAGCATCCAAGGCAGCAATCTGTAACCCGAAGTAAATCACCCACAAACAAAACCCTACCAGCATCTTCCATCGCCGCTAAATTTTCAAACAATCCAATTATATTTCCTGGTACCGTGCAAAACAATTCTGCTTCTTCTTCTGGTCAAGCATCTCACTGGAAAAGCTCAACAAGAAACCCATCTTCTTCCCAAGCACCTCCCACATGCAATTCCTCATCCCTAAACACTCTTCTGCCGAGAACGGCACCACAAGTTCAAACCCAGATATCGTTTGTGCAGAATTCGAAGGCAATATTAACACCACAAGGGCAACAAATACCCAACGGCATTGGGTCCTCATCTAGTGGTAGCAAGCAGAGAACAAGTTCCACAGGCGGCAAAGTCTCATCTCCTGACCCATTGAAACAGAGTGAGAGTTCTTCAGGTGGGAGTGGGCAGAAGTCGTCCCCAGTTTGCGGAAGAAACGTGCCATCAATCTTAAGCGCATGCCCCAATTATCTGTCAGAGCTAAAATATTAGGGAGGGAAAAAGATGGTGATTGATGATGAGCGGATAAAGATAAAATATTATTTTCTAATGATACGACGTGTACATACACATACATATATATATATATATATATATCTATATCAATTCTTTTTTCTAGAAAAAAAAAAAAGAAAAACTTGCCTTGTAAAAAACTAATCTTCTTATTAATTTATTATTTTTATTAAAATTTAAGGTTGATGGTTTGAACAAAACTGAAGTTTTTAGTATTAAATTAATTTTTACGTTGAATTTAAATTATACTCGAAAAGTCAACTGATCTGGTTGGCTTTGAACACATTCCTACCATTTGACGCCAATCTTGTTTTACTCTTAATTTTAAATTCGTATCATTTAAATTCTCTTATTTTATTTACATACATATATATATATATGGTTGTGGGTTAATTTTCTAATTTTCAAGTTTCTCCGCAATTTCCTGCATTGATTAACTTTTTAATTTTCAAAGGTGGGTCAAAGTATGTTTTTTAATTGTATGATTGTTTGAAAGAACAAAAAAAAAAAAAAAGCAATTATATGATTCTTTATATCACATGTGATTATTTTTTAAATTATGCGTAGTAGGTCGGGTTCAAATGAGTTTTGAAAACTTAAATTCGAATCCAACTCTTACCCCCTTCTTTTTTTTCCGCTAACTTAAACTCGAATCTGCACTTTAAAAAACGATACATCGTATTCGTAGGGATCGAATTAAATGATTTGAGTGCTAAATACTAACCCTCCTCGTATCAAAGATTCTGATCATTCAAGAAAGAGGGAGTGATCTTCTTCTTTTCATACACTTTCTCAAGCATATAAGAATTTATATCCCACTTTCCCCCTTCCCCCTTCCCCCATAACTTGTTCTTCCCTCTTGTATTAGGAGGTACAGTTCCCTTCTACTTGTATATATACATGCTGACTTAAACATCACTAGTATGGGTGATTAAGATATTAGAATTTAAAGTCATTCGCATATTACTTGCATTTGATTGTTCCGAACATTCCAAACTTTATCGTGAAAAACACGATCTAATGATTTAGACGAAGAAAAAGTTTATGTTAGGCCAACCTCTAAGTTTTGTTGACTCCCATTTTCTAAAATCATACATACGTGCAAAATGGTTGAAATCAAAGGGTTTGGATCCAAAAGGTAAAACCTAGCATTACTTCTATAAGCATCATGTCTCCCTTGTATAATA
>NW_019014640.1:393649-406543 GCF_000150535.2 Carica papaya
GACGCATCAGTAAAGCTCATTGATTTAACCTTAACCTAAAACCATCGGAAATACATCTGCTAACATGTGATGCTGATAACCGATCCTAGGGATGCAATAAACCTTCATTCTACAAGCCTGAGTTGATGATTCCGAATTTCCACACCTTCAAACCAAGAGACGTACGTCGAAATACATTGATGCCAACTTCTTGTGCCTAAATATCATCAAAAAGCATAGCTAATCATACTCCAATTCATCAGGCGTAACTGCCCGTTTAAGCGGGATTACGGACTTCTTTTCAATATCTCGAGATAATGCTTTCCTCATATCTAACAATGGGCCAAAAAACAAACTGTAAGAGGCAAACTCCATTTGAACCAAATGAAATCAAAAAAAAAAAAAAACTGTGGTTGCTCATGGAAGCACACCTAATCCATCTTCTTCCCCCGAGTAATAACGCAGTACCCGCCTATAGATTACGTAACCAAGCTGAGAAAGAATGAAAGAAGTTATATTATGGCGATAGGCACAGTAAAAAATCATTGCTCCATATAAAAATAGATTCTATATTGAACTAATTCTTGCAAATAATGCATTTGATTTTTAAACCTCCCCAATCTACCACGGCCAGGCGCTCTATGAAAATTGGATTTTATCTAAAGGCTGGTAGTCAGAATTCTCCCACTAAACAAGGAAATAAATTGATTTTGACATTCAGTGCCTGGTAACAATTACTCATGCTATTTCATTTCAAAAAATTAAAAAATAAAATTTGACAGTCAAACAATAACTCATGCTACTGGGAGAATATAGACAAACGAAGTAGACATAAACATGTCCTTCCAAAGTGATACCTTCCTCTGAAAGGAAGTCAGGACAGCTGTGTGGAATTTTAGATGGGATATTTTAGACTTATCTTAGAAGTTCTAACTTAAATAGAAAGTTGCTGTTTTTCATTGCATGTTTTCCAAATCTGTTGCAACATTGTGAAGGGGATATCCTAAAAGTATCTCAAAAGTTCTACCTTAATGAGGAAATTGAAACCGATGTGATTTCCACTTTCATTACTTCAGTTCCTAAAAAGAACTGTTTAAGGTTAAAGACTAGAGACCCACTAGCCTGTGTAACATTATCATTTAAGCCTTATCATTGCAATGGAGAGAGGTTCTTGATGATATCTATCTACCACTAGGGTGTGCTAAATAATATGAATAATAGTATAGTACGATATTTGTCGAACAGTCTTTCCTATCTAGTTACTATACTATATAGGTTGGACTGAATATAGTTGATGTATAAAATAAACTCTACTCTTGGTTGTTTTTTTCTTATATCCCTATAAATACACCAATTATTCATCCAACATAATATCAAGTTCAATATTTCAATTCAATTTCTAGCATGATATGAGAGCAGGGAGGTCTGGCTAGTGCTATGCCCAGCCCGCTCAATGGATGCCACATGTCCCAAGAGACAACTCCCTACCTGGCACAAGCTCATCAGCCAAAAGAGCTACTATCTACACCCAATCCCAAGACATTTTAGTAGCCCCTGAACACTTGACCCCGAAAATCTCAATGGCCACTCAGGCATCAAACTTTTGGCAACTGGACATCTCGAGCAGAGGGCTCACTCCCAAAGTCTCAAATCAACTTGAAAAGCCCACATGATTTTCTATCAGCCGCTTCCTTAGCAGAAAATTGACAACATCAATATCAGATCATTTTTAATTGACATTATCAAATTGAGGATCCCTAGCAGCCCAATCCACATTTTTTTGAAGGCATGAGCATGTATTCCAAACCCATGGACTAAGGCTAAAAATTTTAGGCAGACTTTCTTTTTTTTGTTTTAGTTCCAAATTAGCCCGGGCCAGTTCACTTCATTTAATTTAGAACATTGTATATATATTTTATCAAGATAAAATATAACATAAAGCTTTCATACTATTGCCAAAACTAGTGGGCTGCTATTAGCATGAAAAATCAATTAAAATTAGCAATATTGTGTCTAAAATAATATCAATGTATATCAAGGAAAAATATGTTTAGTTCTTAATCTTCTTAAAGAAAATATTCGGTTGAGTTAATGAGTTAAGATCAGATCTTTTATTTATGGTGAGCATGGGTAAAGAAGTTAATAAAATTTATATTTGATTGGAAAGGTTTTAAGTTCAAGACAAACTTCATTTTCTCAAGAGTAAGTTGAAACCACAAAATAAGGAAGTTTTTGGACAAGACACTTTTTTCTACTTTTGGGGATATGGTCAAGACTTTTGAGCCTAATGCTGATAAAAGGAATTGGAGAATTTAGAATGAGGAATAAACAATATGAGCACATTGTAGAATTCAGAATATCCTTAAGAACAAGAAAAAAATTGTATCATTAGCAAACTAAAGGTAAGACACTTCCACTCTTTCATGAACAACCCTAAGACCCTCAAACACCCCTCTCTCAGATTCTCAAGAAAATATAAGGTTGAGAACATTGACAAAAACCATGAAGAGAAAGGAAGAAAAGAGAGCACCTTGTCTCAACTTGCACCGTCCATAAAACCAATCTCTAGATTTGCCACTAACTAAAACAACAAAAATGACATAAGAAATACACCCCCAAATCCAAAACCTTTGTCTATCACCAAAAAATTTCCGCCCCTAATATCTAAAAATATCCCAACTGACACAACCATAAGTATTCTCGAAATCTAGTTTGAGCAACAATCTTTTAGTTCTTGATCTTCTAACATCCTCCATCACCTCATTGGCAATTAGAGAAACGTCCAGGTCATATGGATTATCAAGGCATAACTTAAATATTGGAATTGAAGAAGAAGAAAGAAATGCATCAAATAGGGAAGATGATGTTTCCCTTGATGATGATTACTTAAAATCCAACATCCTTGCAACTCTCAGATTGAGAAAGATGACTAGCGTCATACTACATTATTCCAAACACTTGTAATTTGTGGACCTAAAACCTAAAAGCTTGTCATTGATGGTGGAAGTTCCATGAATGCAGTGTACATCTCAACGGTAGAGCACCTCAAATGTCTCATAAAACTAGATCCACAACCATACAAGGTAGTATGGATCGATGAGACAACGATTCTGGTAACTCAGAAATGCATTGTTTCTTTCCGCTGTGGTACATATGGAGACACCATCTTGTGTGATGTCATTCCCATGCAAGTGAGTCTAATTCTTTTTGTCGACTTCGGCTATATGATTGAAATGTGGGAGAGAGAACAATATTACTTTTCTATGACAAAAACAGTAATTCTCTGTCAACCTAAAACAAAAATGATATTAAAAATTTTAAGGTCAGGAAGACTGCAAAGCTTGCTAGTGGCCAAGCTAAAAAGAAACAACTCTTTCTTTTGTTAAAAAAGCTATTGATTTGGTTACTGAGGCATAAGACCTTGCTAAACATATGCTGTTGGGGGGCTTGAATCCCTCGTTACCCACAACCGACCTATAAGGATCAATCTTTTCTCTGAGGATAGAAAAATCATGATCAGGATAGCAGACTCAAAGCTATGGAATTTAGGGGTTGTCCTGAAACAAGGCACAAGGCCTTTGCTGAATTGTTCTCCTTGTGTATCTAGATCTGGCCCCTAAAAACGACATTGTGGTTACCTTTCACCTGATCATTGTTATCGTTAACAGTCAGATCCACATTGGTATCACAGTCGATCTCCGTTGACTCAAACTACAGTAGAATGTAATCATGTGTGTCCTTACACTACGGAACTTTGAGCTTCGGCTTTAACCATCATTTTCTTTCCATCCATTGCAGATCAGAAAGTCTCCAAAAGAAAGAGTGACCTGGACGAAAATCCAACTCAGGAAAGACATCTTTTTCTGGAGTGTAGGTCAATTCTTTCAAAAATAATTTCTGGCTGATTGTATTGAAATACTCTTTGAAAATTTTGCCATGCATTGAATCTTTTTGTCTTAAGTTAACCAAAATTAACAGAGAATAGCTCTCTGTTAATTTCAAGTTATAGATAATTTGGAACAGATCCATCAGGGGCTCTGCTTAGTCACGTCCACCTTGTTCCTTCCTATCCTTCAGGAACATTTATCCCATTTACTCTTCCTCCCATAAAATATTCAGACAGAACTACGAATCGCCCCATTAGCATTCCGTCTAACTTCTAAATGTCTGTTTGTGTCTCTAAATGTTGCGCGAAATATACTCCCTTGTGGTGCATTTAGACTAAGAAACATGTCCTTTAGCCACTGCACACCTTCGATACTACAAAAAATTATTCTAAAACTCTTATGTTTAGATAAGTCATATATGTTAATATTAAAGGAATGAACTATCACCTTCCGTAATTGAGATTCTGAAATACTTAACCTCAATAGAAAGATCTTTCATTCCTTTCATGATCAAAAACAGATCAAAAGAAAATGATCGTTAGAAAGACAAAAATGTGTTTAATCAATTGGACAAAAGGGAAAAGTGTCAACATGGTTTCCTTCTGTTCGGATTGGTTCTAACTCAGCATAACACTTCTAATGCTCCAATCATGCCTTATATCTTCTGATCTTTAGGGCATTGGGAGAAACAAGGGGCCTAAGGCCCAGAGGATGGTAATTCCAGGATTTTTCATTGTGCTTTACCCTCAGTTTGGCTCTTGGGACAGTAGTATTCATGGCTTCTATGTGGGTCAAGCCTCATGGTTTATTCAAGGGGTGCCTTTGTCTACTATGCGAATGGAATAGGTTGCATTTCACACTGATGTTTTTTTCCTCTGTCTAAACTTATTTTCCATTGGTGACTTCATGTTATATGTTTTCGTTTCTTTGATGACAGTATCTTATCCTCCAACTTTCGTTTCTGTCATTCTAATACAATTTTCTTTACCATAAAAAAGAATCAAAAAGAAATTTTAATGAATACGCAACAATGGAAACTGGGGGTATTCTTACTCATCAAAAGGGAAGCCTGACGGAAGGCATGTTGGAGCAACAAGGTACCCAAGCCATAACTATCCATATCTTGAAAGGGCTCGTCTCATGAATTTATCTGTAAATGGACAGACTCACCAAAACAAGCCATCACTCAGGACCTGACAACTATGTACTCCAGCAACCCCATTCCTTATGGTCGGGAGAAGTAATTCTACTTCTACCTCTCACTCACAACCCTCTCAGAACTTAATGCAGAGTTGTGACCACTGACATATAAAAAATGAAAAGAATGGTTGTCTCTCTAAAACTCAAGTTAGCAGGATGTTTTATCTTAAACCCAGAGGAGAAGAAGAAAAAGGTCATTCAGAATCTTGTGTAAAAAACATTTGCAGGGCATAGTCTTCCTAAAGTACTCCCCTATAGATTATATTCACAAATTTCCTTTTAAAAAGAGAAAATGCAGTTAAATGCGCTAGCCTATTAGGGGTTATGCAAGTAGCATGATCCATTAGAATGCCTTGAGCAAATTTTGTTGATGAAAAGCACAAAAGACGTCCCTATAGTGTGTTGTCATGAAATATTTTAATTTTTCCTCCCACCTTCTGAACAACTTGTTATATTTGCTTAGAGGAGGAGCTACTTAATATGAAAGACAAGGACAAAAGTAAATGGAGTATCTGCTCCACTTGATGAGTTTATAGATGCTACCATTAGTTCTCACTTACTCTGCAATCAATGAAGACCCAAAGTAATGGTCAAGATCAAAATCGAATCCAGAGGCTCAGGAATATTACTTTTTTTCCTAATGATTTCATAAAGCAACAATTGATTTTGACCGCCTCCTATGCCAGAAATAAGGCATGTATACTCAGACAAAAACATTTTACATATGGAGAATTTGAAAAGAGAAGTTAAAGAATCATCACCTTTTCATACATCTTAATGGCTGGTGTGTTTGAAGCTCTCACAAAAAGATCCACAAAGTAAGCTTTATCACTGCCAATAGAAGTCCAAATAAGCTCCATGATCCATAATCAAGGGTATGCTTTACTTTTTTAAAAAAATAAAAGGGTATGTCTTTACTTTTAGGAGTACAAAGTGATTGGAAAGGGAAAAATAAAAAATTAGGGACTCTTGAACTGATGGGCCTTGTTATTCATCTGAATAGGAGCAGAGAGAAAGACACAACCAAAAGCATAGAAGGTCTTCAATAAGCTCTAGCCTATCTCTATTTCAAGATACTGATCCAATGAATACATTAAAATGCAGTATGCTATGGAGCTTTCTCAGAAAATTATCAGTATTAGAGATCTGAACTAGGCCTAAAAATGTGAGATGTAATAAATAATGATCATAAATACCAAATTTGTATCCTTTCCTCAATGTACTATGCCAGTGTCATAGGAGCAAGAATCCAACAAGAAGATAAGTGATTCGATTCTCTCCACAGCAGTTTGGCAAATTCCGATAAAAAATTCATGAGTATGGAGTGGTGGTGGTAACTATGCTATTAACAAAAGCTTAAAATACAGCTAATTAAAAAATAAGGATGATAATTTTATAAAAAATTAAACTTTCTTACATCTTGTCACTTATATCTTCCAGCAGGTTCATCAGTTTCTTGGCTAATTGCTGCCGGCGGTACTCTGGAGCAACAGTTACTGCAGTCACATGACCATGCCAGGACTCACCTTGTCCTTCAACTTTTCCCATAACTACAATCATTTGAATACATTAGATACAGCTTGCTTTCAGTAAGTCAAATATTTAATGCCAAATAAAGGGAAAAAGGATATAAAATAGCCTGTCAAAGTTACAAATCAATCCAATCAAAACACACTTTACCCAAAATACCAACGAAACTCCAAATAATCAGCCACAATGTTGGAACAACTCTCAAAAAATTAAAAACAAAGTATCTGTATGTTGTTACAACCCAAGAAGGAAAGAGGACGAGCAAGATACTGCCCTAAACCTTGGTCCTTGAGGGAAACAATTGTTTAACGAGAGGGGGAACTGATACAAGGAAGAGCTAAAAGACTTAGCAAGTATAGACAAACGTCAGAGATCAAACAGCTGTGATGAAGATAATTAGGTCAGCTAAGAGATAAATTATAAAGTATAAATGGAGAAGGGAATCATTTGTGCACATCATGCAAGTTGATGAATGGATAAAACTCTTTTCTTTATCCAACCTCTTCACACCCCCTCATATGTGGAAAATAATTAGTTGGGTACTTAGTAGATTAGTTACAGGCTAGGGCCATAAAAGAGGAAGGAAGCAACTTGCCCCTGCTTCTTTTCTCTCTCTGTTAAACCTATCTCTTTCTTGTTTCATTCTTCTCTCTATGATCTCTCTCTATCGTTCTGTCATTATCTGTTTCCTTTAATTCCATCTATCACTAATTACCATATATCATTTGCTATCAGAGCTGACATCTTGTCAAGATGGGAATTTCCAACAATTCTTGTACACAAGAAAAAAGAAAAATGCAAGAAATTGCTAAACAATTTGGAAATTTGCAAAAAAAGAGTGAATCGAGAAATGGATGAAATGAAAGAAGAATTGAGTGGGGTGAAGAAAGCATTAGGTGAAATCAAGAAAATCTTAATCAATCTCACACACAATGCTCCCAGGTGATGGCAGATTCAGATAAGAATCCGGTACATCAAGAACGGGAGAATTCTGGAGTCCAAATCACGTGTATCTTTGGAAAATCCAGCAGCACTTATGAAGGGAGTAGATACCCCCAGCTTGGCACCAAACCATGATAAAGATGGTTGGGAGTGTGCAAGAGGTTGTTGATACAAAGAGGGTACTGAAAATGTGCGTTGAATCAAAACTTGACCACCAAGACCTTAAAATGGAGAAGTCTTCTCCTGCTAACAAGACTTTTTAGACATATTTGCAAAAATAATTGACAACAAATCTTGGCAGAGGATTTTGGGGATGTTATTGACACCCTAATAACTTTGTAAATTTGTATATGGGAGGTACCCCATGGGTACCCTGTTTATAAATACATATATATATATATATATTTATATATTCACACTTTTTATCTCAAAAAAACAAATCTTGGCAGAGGGTCAAGAAATCCAAGATTGATGAAATCAAAATTTTCTCAAAAAGTAGGACTTGTCCTTCTAGGGATGTCTGGTTATATAACAAGTTATACCCAAATAAATCATCTAGCAGTTATATAGATAAAGGTTCTATGTTATTAAAACAAAAAACAAAACAAAACAGATCCAGGTTCTAAGGGAGCAAAGCAGAAAGAACATATGTTTAGCCAGGACAACAGCTTCTACTTTGACTAATAAGATCCTTAGGTTCATTGTGCACCTCAAGGGCATGGTGACTTTTAGAAGGAGAGCATTGATATGTGGGAAGTAGTCAGTTGGTTAGTTAATAGGTTAATTAGGGGCTAGGGCTATAAAAGAGGAAGGAAGCATCTTGTAGTGACGTTAAGAAATGAAATCAGAACAGTTTCTGCTATCTCCTCTTTCTGCTTCTTTTCCCTCTCTATTATATCTATCTGATTCTTCTCTCTGTTATCTCTCCCTGCTTTTCCTTTTTTTTTGAGATAAAAAGTATAGTATGTATTAACAAGTACCAAAAAGGGAATACCACCTATTTACAAAAGATTTACAATCATGTTAACATATCAATAACATTCCCAAAATTTGCATCACTGATAATATCATGACCTAATAAAATAAACTCAAATTAGTGAAACCACCTATCTTTTAAATTAAGGATACTACTCTCTACGCTATCAAAAACCCTACTACTTCTATCTTTTCAATGACTCAGAAAACGGTCAAAGGAATCAAGTTAGTAATCTTAATTTTTACATATAACGCATCTCAAGCCCAAATTTCTCCCTTCACAGACCCAGGCATAACCCAATCAATCCCCAAAAGACTATAGATCATGCACCATGACCCATATGCCATCGGGCACTATAATAAAAGGTAATTACAAGTTTCCTCAGCTTGTAGACAACAATAACAACCATTAACCAGCACCCTTCCTCAAATTCTCAGATTACTATACATCAGCCCTCTCAATCTTTCAACATAATCCCCAAATCCTCTGCTTTACCGTCACAAATTACCATTGTATCATAGTGATAATCGATAACACTGTAAACAAAAGAAGAGAAAAAATGCAAAAGAGAAAAAAAAAAAAAAAAAAAAAAAAAAAAAAAAAAGAGAAGAAAAGCAAGATGAAGGAGAGGAACTTACTGTAACCCATGATTCGGTTACCAGGGCCTTCTGCAACATGGAAGTAGTCAGGCCATCTTGCTAAATAGGTCATGTAGAAGGACATGTTGAACTGCATTGTTAATTTATCAATTAATAGTGATTGGTGATTTTTCCCTCGACAAGAAAAGTAATTTGAAGAGTTTTTACGCGCGATGCGCATACAGATTCAATCAAAAGAGCTGACATCTTACAGTTTCAGTGAGGTGGTCAAGATTGACAGAAGTGAAGCGAAGGAGATCGTTGCAGCAAAATCTGCGTATCGTCGTCATCTCTCTCTCTATCTCTCTCTCTCTCTCTCTCTCGACTCTGGTAAAACGAGGGCTGGATAATAACAAGTTTTAAGTCAATAACGAATGGCAAAACCAGTCGACATTGCAATTTACAAAATAACAATAAATAATAAAATAAATTATTGAATTATTTTTTCAAATTTTATTATTTATTATAATTTAATTTAATTTATTTATTTATTATTTAATAAACAAAATACAAAAATTAATTTAAATATTTTTAAAAAAAAAAATAATGCCCTAATATTACGTCTATACAGAGGGGAGTTAAAAGCCCTTTGTTTTGAACTTGAGATCGAACTACACCTCCATTCAAGAGAAACTCAGAACAGAGAAGACGAAATTCATCTGCTATGGATCTCCTGAAGCAAGAACTCCTCAAGAAAAGGCAAAGCCTCGCCCAGGACACCGGCGGCAGGAAAGTCTTCAAGCGATCCGAGATCGAGCAGAAACAAATCCAAAAGCTCCGCGAGCTGGAACGTCAGGAGCAGGAAGCCAAAAGCCTGCGCAAATCCGCTACTGATCTCTCCGCCGCCTCCACAACAACAGCGGTTTCCGCCTCCAAGTCCTCTACGTCAATCGCATCTGCTACGGCTGCATCCGCTGCTTCTTCCTCGTCCGCCGCTTCGTCCAAATCCCTAATTGACGAAGGAAACATCGATAATCTCGTGCTCCCTAAGCAGGAAGTTATCCGGCGACTCCGCTTCCTTAAGCAGCCTATCACTCTCTTTGGCGAGGACGAAAACGCCCGCCTCGACCGACTGAAATATGTGTTAAAGGCAGGGCTCTTTGAGGTCGATAGTGACATGACGGAAGGGCAGACGAACGACTTCTTACGTGACATCGCGGAACTGAGAAAGCGGCAGAAGACGGGGATCCTGAGCGAGAGAAAGAGGAAGGATAGGAAGGAGGGAGGTGGAGAGGACGGAGAGGGAGGCGGAGGAGAGGAGGACTTAAGCGGGGATGGGGGTTCCAGTGGGGTCGACGCCGATAAGGATTTAAAGCGAATGAAGACCAACTTCGAGGAGCTCTGCGACGAGGACAAGATACTGGTCTTCTTCAAAAGGCTGTTGAACGAGTGGAAGCAGGAGTTGGATGCGATGACCGATGCAGAGAAGCGAACGGCTAAAGGCAAGTCCATGGTGGCCACTTTTAAGCAGTGCGCTAGGTATCTGAATCCCCTGTTCAAGTTTTGTAGGAAGAAAGTGAGTATTTGCTCTTATTGCTCTTCTGATATTGTCTTTAGACGCAGTCTAAATTTGCCGATCAAAGAAAAACTATTATATTACGCAAACGATATTGTTGTGTGGTTTTCAGTTTGTCTGTGTCAAGGGCAATTGCATTACGTTTGAGGCTTGATTTAGGGTGAGTACTACAACTTAATTAGTTCCTAGAATTCCTTGTGCACCTTAATGGTATAACCGATATGAATTAGATAATTAAATGCTGCCAAAATCTGTTTCTGTGGGGGAATATTTTCGTGTAGAATTTGAGTGATTCTTGACTACATGATTCAATTGTTGTCAACACATTCTTGTGCTAAACCATAGCTTATAGACGGTAAAGATGGGGAGAAACTATCTTCTAGTTAGGATTTCAGGACAGATATTTGACAGCTGAGTTTTCTGATAATAGCATGTTTCAGCTAAGAACAAATTGACAGGGATCATGTTTCAAAAACTTGCCTATATGCTGACATTGTTTTCTTTATGTATTGGCTATGGAGCAAAGTGGATTTAAAAGAAGAAAAAATTGAAGTAAAAAATGTTGCAGGAATGAACAGTGTTCTAAATGTTAGTTTAATGGTAATCATAAATAATACAGTCTCATTACATGTCAAGCTTATCCCATATATTTTTGAGTCTTGAGTAGGATGCTTTTGCTAGGTGGATCACCTCTCATCACCGGTATAGAAGTCACTTCTGTAAATCCATGAGCCGATTAGCAAAATATTTTACCACTTAAGATGCTCAAATTATATGATAGATTAATTTGTAAATCCAAGTATGTGGAGCAGTTCATTTTTACTCTCTAGCCATTGGATTCTAGCTTCTTATAATACCTCTCTTTCATGGGGTTTTCTTTTGGTTCTATAAAGAACCATTATGGTTCCAATACCATACTTGGTGAAGGTATATACAGTTCCAAATGAATAGAAGATAGAAGCATAGTGAGGCTAGCATGGTTTGCATCTCTGTGGCTAAATTAGGATGCAAATGGAGAATTGAAGCATGTCTGAAATATCTGTAACTAAAGACTTGAATATGGCATTGGTCCATATCTAGAGTCAGGAATTTAATTATTTTGGCTCCAAGTGAGAACATTCCAGAAAAAAGACTTTATTTTTTATTGCGCCATTAAATGTGGGAAAAGAAAATAGAGATCCTCAATCTCTTATTGATCCTTTGAGCTTAAAGTCAGTTAGTACTTGCTCAAATATGTGACGGTGGATTTTTTCTCTAATGACGTACAGTAGGAAAGAGGAAGTGGAAAATGAACTGTAGATATTAGCAACTTTAACGATTATGGTGGATGCAAAGGAAATAGGTGGAAGAAAATAATTCCTTGTCCTTGTTCAGGAGCTTTTGGAACAGTCTAATTTGTTATTTGTTTAAGACAACTCTTTGAATTACTTTTTTTAAGTAAAATTGAGTTAGTTTTATTTTTTCCTTTTTTTTTTCTTGAGAATATTTTCTTGCCTTCTCTCTTGTAGTTTTTTTTTCTTCCCTATAAATAATGTTTCGTTCTTTATATAAAAAGACAGACTTGAATGTGGCAGTTATTTTATATATATATATATATATATTCATATTTCTCATTCATGAATTTCAACTGGGAAGTCTTGATGGTTTGTTTCCTTAGGTACTAAATCAAAACTGCCCAAGATAGCCTATATGCATGTCTAAACTTGGTTGTTCAAAGGTGTTTCTATTATTGGTCCGAATCTGCATTCTGGATTACACAACCACAGTGCATTTAATACATGATGCATTTTGTTCATAGGTTCTTCCAGACGATATCCGTCAAGCATTGCTAGTGGTCGTTGAGTGCTGCATGAAGCGGGACTACCTAGCCGCAATGGACCATTACATTAAGTTGGCCATCGGCAACGCACCTTGGCCTATTGGTGTTACTATGGTTGGTATCCATGAACGTTCAGCCCGTGAAAAAATCTACACCAACAGTGTTGCACACATCATGAACGACGAGACAACTCGCAAATACTTACAATCAGTCAAAAGATTAATGACTTTCTGTCAAAGACGCTATCCAACTGCACCTTCCAAAGCAGTCGAGTTCAACAGCTTGGCAAATGGCAGCGACTTGCAGTCACTACTAGCCGAGGAGAGAATATCTGGACAAAATCAATCGCCGCCACCCCCTTCAGAAGAGAGGCTACACCTAATGCCTCCTCCTTCGCTTTAGGCGAG
>NW_019014640.1:432722-462706 GCF_000150535.2 Carica papaya
GTTATTGGGGTTGAATGCAAATTATCTAACTATAGGGATATATTGAAATTTTCTTTTCAAAAAAAAAAAGCATAACATCACACTTCCATTTGATCGAATCGAGAATACAAGCATAAAACGAAACACTTTATGTAATTATACATGTCATTTAATCGTTTTTCTTGTAACCGCATACTTTGTTTTTATCAAAAGAAATTTGCTAGTGATGTAGCAAAGGAGGGGAGAGGGAGGGTGATTCAAAGGAAGGCACTCAAATGCGAGTGGGAGGTCTCAATGGTAAGGATTGACCATGTCTCGAAGGTAATATACTCGAGAGATACAACCAAAATGCGCAAAGCATTAAGGTTGTGGAAAGGAATATAAGCAAATACGATATGCCATACACTTAATAGTGTACGGAAAAGAAAAAGAAAATTTTGAATGTTTTGCATGTCTTTTTATGGCTTTCGTGTAGTAAAATTTTACAATATTATGATAAGATTAGTGAATCGCATGTTGAATGACGTTGTTTTTGTTTGATGCAACAACCATTATATTTGTAACTTGAAATCTCTACGATTAATAATATAAGAGTACGTGTCAGATTAGAGTGAATGATTAAAATTAAAAAATCGATTTAATAATTTCAAAAAAATGACGAAAACATTTCTTTTTAAAACAATGGGTTTATTACGCACGATTACATATGATAAAATAAACTTTTAATAATCATTAGTCTTTTAAATTCAATCAGAGTGGTTGATATTTTACATTTGAATATGAAAAAATTTCAAAATTTTTATTTGCATCGTGGGAAAGTAACATATAAAATGAATATTTTCTTAATTTTTAAAAGTTAAAAATAATAAAAAATGTGGTGTAAACTAAGAAATGAAGTCAGAACGAGTTCGAAACGAATTTTATTAAATTTGAACCAAACTTGTGGTATACACGGAACGGGTATGAATTATTTTTTATTTTTTTAACTATATTGGATTTATAAATTATCTAACTTGTACCTAACATAATTATTTTATTATATTAATATTAATATAATTAAAAATTACATACATAATGAATCAAAGTCGAACTATTTTTGAAAGAGTAACCCCAAATATGCCTCGACCCAATTATTATTTTTTTTTGCCAACCCAAATATGATCTAATTTGAATGCTCGATTTAAAAAAATTAAATAGATATAAATATCTAAGAATTTATTGTAATTATATAATCAATATTAATACATTATTTTTATTTTTTATTTAAAAAAAAAAGTATATAACGTTTTTTCAATTTTATTTCTATATATATATAGATTGTATAATAAATTAATTTTTAAAATATTACATAATGTTTTTATTATTTTTTAAGTTTGTAAATACATTTTAAATTAAAAAATAAATATCAAGCTACCACAGAATCATGGTTTAATAATCTTATGGGTAAATTGCAAAATAAGGCTACCTCCCTGGCTCATTTGCAGAGCGGCATCAGAAACGAAAATGCTAGGAGCTGAGATATCGTCACCTGGGGGTTCTGGCACATACCCTCACGTCAACCGACACGTGGCATTGCCACCAAAACTTCTTCCCCGTGCTCTGCGATCTCTCCCGTACAAATTCTCCTCTCTCCCCCCCCACGCGCCCACATACCCACACCCACACATCGAGCATCCACTATGGATGCCCTTGTCCACACCCCGACGTCAATGGCCAAGCGTCCTTGCCCTTTCTCTCTCTCCTCAAACCCTAATCAAACTCCTAAACTCTCATCCTCGAGGGACCTCAGTCAGATGGACCATCTGCTCGAGTCATTTCTGTCGTTAGGCGACTCTCCTTCTCTTCCCATCGACCTTTCTTTTGACCGCCTCCTCCAATCGGTCTCCTCCGACGCGGATCAGACTCGCCTCATCGATCGCGCACTCCAGCTTGGCTCTCGCCTGCTCCATGTCGCCAATCGTTCCGCTCGAAAGCGTGCCTCCACTCATAACGCCATCGCTTGGCCTCTGCCTCCCGATCTTACCATCAAGGTTAGCTCCCTGTTGTCCTCGTTTCCCTGCGTAGCTCTAACTACTCTTTTGTGGTTTAAGTTATTTTCTGCGATTGCTCTCGCTAAATTTGAGGTTTTCTTTTTGATTTCTTTTTTCTTTTTTCCTGTTTGGCTCTTTGTTTGGTTCTTTGGATAAGTGGCGTTCAATGTGTTCTAGGAGAATTTGATATGTGCTTAATTTGGCTATGCTCTGTAACCAGCTGTTGTCATTGTGTCTTGATTGGTAATTTTCCTGTTATGCTCTGAGCCATGTGGATCTGTGGTTACAGGAATTCATCATGATATGTTCATGGTTTGATGGATTTGACATCATATTTTCACGAGATATGTTGCCCTTGCAAAGTTGCAATTTCTGTTTGTATTCTGCAGTTGCTTTTACTGCCGGATCATCTTTACTCTAAAATTTATGGAGGGTAGTGCACATTTTTTAGTTCATGGTTTGGATTATGTGCAGGTCTTTTCCATGCTCGATACACAAAGCCTTTGTTATGCTGCGGCTACTTGTTCAATGTTCAACAAGTGTGCCACGGATCCTTTGTGCTATGCGAATATTGACTTGACAACTGTTGTCCCAAAGGTCAATAATGCAGTTGTTTCTACGATGATCCAGCGAGCTGGAAAAGCCCTGAAGTAAGAAATAGAAATAAACTACTTATTCTTGGTTCTGAGGGACTTTTGATATTTTTCTTTCCTTCTCTGTATCTCGTTGTTGCATTTTACCAAATGAACTCACTGATCATGTGTTTTTTTTTTTTTTGTACCATTTCCATGGCTTGGTCTGCCTCTAAAAAGCACTTCAGTTGTATTGAACTAATGACATCTATACTTAATCAACTAGCCGCATCACAGTCGAACACTTTTGCAACAGTTCTTTTCATGTTGCAGCCTGGTACAGGAGCAAAGTTGAATAACTCCTAAGATAACGTAATTTGTATGTGTGTGCATGTGTTTCATTCCTTCTTAGAATACACCATATCTCTTAATTTTGGTAATCTCCTGTTCCTATAAGGAAATGTAAACATAGAAGTTTCAAGTTAGTGTACGTAGATGGGATACTTTATTAATTAATTCTTTGTGATCATCAAAAGACCTTAGATAACTGACTGTGGTATTTGGATACAAGTATTTGGTAGCATGGTTCAACAACCACCTCCTTTTTATGTTTTCTTTTTTAAATATAATTTGGTACTTTCTTATAATTTCTTGCTCATGCCACTTTAAATGATATCTTCTCAGGTCTCTTAAACTTGGTATAGTTCCAGGCCCAACTGCATCTTGTCAATCATTGGTCTATACCATCAGGAACTCTATAGATGTCTCTAACTTCTCATGGAATGATAAAAGGACCAGACAAGGAAAAGAGTCATCCATTCTTACTAGGTCCTGCCTGAACCCATTAAGTGGTGAAAATGGGACGTCTGGGTATTATTTACTTGCAGACTTGGTCTTGCAAAGAGCTTTTATATTCAAGTGATTTGTTCTGTTATTAATATTTTCTGTTTTGAAATGCAGGACTCTTTTGAGGAGGCTGCACCTTTATAATATTGAAAGAATGGATAATGCATCCCTCCGAGCGGCACTTTCAGCCTGCCCATATCTCCTTGATCTGGAAATTGTTGGCCTGTAAGTTCCACTGAACTGATTTAAGCTTGTGGTAATCAATTGGTCTTTTGTTATGGTTCATGGTTCATGGTCAAGGCAGTTGGCCAGGACGATAAGCTGCCTAGATTCCAAGATAAGTAGTGAGTACAGTAAATCACAAGTATATGCAAACATTAACTTGCATTTTGGGCTTTTTTTTTGGCTATGATGCTTCTAACTTTGGCGTTGAGTATCTGTGCGTGGTAGATGTGCTTTCCCCTCTTTGTTGTATATTTACCATTTGATCTATCTAACTTCCCTCAATCTTTCATTTTCGATTTCATCATTTAGCAAATCCATCATTTCAAAGAACTATCTGGCAAATTTTTCAATGTCTAGCTTGTTGACATGCTACTTTGTCTTCTCCTTTTTTGTAACAGTCATGTTGAGTTGAGGCAAACTTTAGTGTCAGTGAGCACAAATTGCCACTTTATAGAGCGTCTGTTCTTTGAATCTTCAAAAACAGGTGGGCTCTCATCTTTATGATTTTTCATTTCATGTTTTCATCTTCTAAAATATTCTTCTTAGCATGCATATAATATATGGCAGGGAGAGATGACAGTCTGAAATCACCCACCTGTTCTGATTTGGTGAACAACTGCCCGAATTTAACTGCATTGGCTCTTAGAGGTTTTAAATTGCATGATAACCAAGTCCGTGCGCTTGTTAAGGTACATTTCTTATAACATGGGAGTTCAGTTATTTATTTTATAATGTTCTTCTCTATCCGCATTGTTTGTGTTGTTTGTTTCTGTTTTTGGTGAGAGCCATGGTTAAATATTTAGCCAGTATTTTCTTCTTCTTGGATGAGAAGATTTGATCAATGCTTTGTATAGACCTCTTCTACACATTCTAATTTTAAAAAACAATGAATGAAATCTCATTTTGTTTTGTCAATAAACCAGAAACAGAAAGTTTAACTGCTATGAGTTTTCTGTATTTCAAAGGCAAAGCTATCTGAAGAGTCGAGGGAAAAGAATCTCAAATCTGTAGTTCACAATAAGATGTCCGCCATCTTTCGCATTTTTTTTCATGATCCAATCACCTTTAAAAGAAAAGAAGAAAAACTCACTAAATTTTCGCATTAAGAACTCAACTAACATAGGAATAATTCCAAATTCATTCTTTTCTCAACTTAATGACCTTTATTACTTGCATTCTTGATCAGTTTTTTTCAACCCCAACTCCCCACCTCTCCCCCCTTGTTATTTTCATTGTTGATTGGTTTTTCTCAGCCCCAATGGAACCCTTGTTTTTTTCATTGTTTGGTTTTTCTCAGCCCCCATCCTTCCCCCTTGTTTTGTTCATTGTTGATCGGTCTCCTCAGCCTCATCCCC
Source organism: Carica papaya (assembly GCF_000150535.2). Next base: position 437,730 of record NW_019014640.1, read on the forward strand.
CCCCCCCACCACTCCCCCAAAATATTAGGAGATAGGAGATTTTTTCTTTGAGAGGTAGAAGAGTTATATTTTAGCATTAGGGAAAACGTGTGAAAAGAAATGATCTCCGAACATTCAACCAGAACAACATCAACACAACACTCTAACAATCAGCATCTCAGACCTATGCCTTCCTAAAATTGGAAATATATAACCCCCAATAATGAAAAGGAAGTTACCACCACAGAAATCAAGAACAAATTTGAAGTCACAGCAGAAAGAAGCTTGATCTGACACCAAGATAACAGACGGAGCACTGCAATGAGCCACCAGGAATGAAGAGAAAGGGCAAGATAGAAAACCAACAGAACAAGAGAACTATAAGAAGGTGAGAACAGAGCAAACACATCTAAGAGCACCTATGCAGCAGGTGTTAGAGCCATGAGATCTAGTTTTCTGATCTGCCAGCACCCATTTTATCCTTTACACATTTTATCCTTTACACATTTTGGAATATGAATAACAAAGAAGGCTTTCAACTCATACCTTTTTCTTTTTCTGTTTTGCATTTTCTTTCCTTTTTTCTTAAGAAAAAAATTCTGTCTTCTAATGGGGGATCCGATTTGGATGAGGAGACATGATCAAGATCTATTGATTAATAGATTAGATGCTTACTAAATGCAGTACGTTAATGCGTAAATCTTTCTTGGCTCTTCTCACACTTTAGAAGAAAGGACCTAGGTTATTTTCGTCCTTTTTTTTTCTCTTTTTCTAAATTCTGATTTCTTCACCCATATGCTACAAGTTGTTTATTTATTCCTTCTTCCTTTTTCATTGGCAATAATCTATCAGCTACCTGATGTTTGGGAATGAATGCATATTTGATCAGTTATGATGAGGAGTCTGACAATTTTATTTAGTGAATGGATTTGAACAGTTGATTAGTCATTTCCTTTTCTGCAGGGTTTTCGCAAACTAAAGTATATTGATTTTTCAACTTCATACTCAATCACTGGTCAGTTTTTAAGGTCTGTGTATATCCTGTGGTAAACATATACTGAAATTTTTTGTATCTGTTAGATGAATTTCTCAGATGCACTCTCTTTCCATATGTTGATAATTTTTTTTTTTAATATTCTGAATATTAGGAATCTTGGAAACAGCACCGGTGGGAACCTATTGGAGGTTTTGATTTTGCGGGACTGCATGCATCTTAAAGAGGTGAAGCTGTTTCTGCAGGCCTCTCCCTATTTAGGTTATTGTTTCTCCTGACTCTTAATTCCATGTACAGGTAGAAGTTGCTCGGTTCTTGACAGCAGTCCTTGCAGGAGACTTCAAGTACCTTCAACACCTTGTGGGTGGACCTATGTTGTTTTTTTCCCTTAAAATATAAATGCACTTTAAAGTTTCAATTAATTTTCTGTTTCTCTCCTCCAATAGGACATATCTAATAGGGAAGGTTTGGCTTCAGAAGGTGACTGGTACCAAAGATGTTATAGCTCAGGGTATTGTGTTGCTCTTCTTGATCTTTGTTCTTTTCTCTAACGAAAATTTTGTGATTGATTATTGATTGTATTGCCTATTTCTTCAGTGCTATCTAAACTGTGTCCATTTGCAGTATCATTCCCCTAAAGCAAGTAATGGAAGAAAGACCTGGTATCTGTTTGCTGGCTGACTTCCCGGCGGAAGGAAGGTTGGTTTCCTTAAATTATTATCGGTGATCTAGCAGAACTTGGGTTGTTCAAGAACAGAGTATCAATAGGTGACGTTTTACCAATTATTGTTCGGGTTCTGGGTTTTGCAGCTATATCGACATTGAACAAATGATGGACAGTGACCTAATTAGCGGGGAGGTCAGCTTACCATCACAGACAAGCAGTCAGATGTCAGATGGTTCCTTCATAATGAGTTCATCAGAGAGCAGCTACAACAGTGACCAGAGTAGTGGAAACGAGGAAGGTCAAGACTCGGGTTTTGTAGTTTATGAGGAAAGCTCAGACGAGGTAGATTTTCTGGTTATCTAGGTGGATTATCAAATATAGCAAGGATAGAAATTATTGCCACCAAATTAACCAGGTACTATTTCCTTTCTTTCCTTAGAACACTGGGAGTCATTAAGTTTTCTTCTTTTTGCTTACTGCCATTATATATGATGTTCTAGCTACATGTGCTTGCTTTTTCATCGGCCTTCTTTTTTACTCTCTCGTTGGTGAAGATTCCGAGGCTCAGGGAATGTTTTTGCCCTAAAAAATGGAAGGCTTATGTAGGAATAACAAAAATGCTCGAACGTTTCCCTGCTGAGCACATGATATTGCTTTACGTTTTCGTCAGTTGTCACATTATTGCAATTTTTGTTTTCCTGTTACCTTCTTGCTTGAGTTCTATTCTTTTTCTTTTATCTCCTTACTAGAATGGGGAGGTCATATGGAATAAAAGTAAAAGAAATAAGGACAACAACAAATCTGATTCGTCTTATTACTAACACGTTCGTTTATTTTTATTTTTTAAAAATTATTAACACCTTTGTGCTTGCGTTCTGTTTTCACTCCCAACTCTATTCTTTAAGGACAAGGGCAAATCCGATTAACAAAGGCACTTGCTACACTTGATCATAGATCATACCTTGTATTTTCTTTTTACTATTTCTTTTCCCTCCTCTAAGTAGTGTGCAACTAAAAAATGGGATATTAAATGTTCTTTTGTGAATCTGATTTTGAATGTTAAACATAAATTAAGTAACCTTTTGAATTCCTTAACAACCTGCTCTTTTATTCTTCAAATATCAGGAAGGAGGCATAGAGGTTGAGGGTGGTTGATGAATCCAACTGACAGTGGATGTCTATAGGATTTCTGAAGCTGAAGTCACGATACTTGGTGCAAAAGTGTGACCGTAAAGTCTCCCGGGGGTGTGGGGGAAGAGGGAGGGGGGGGGAGGTCATTTTTATTAATTTTCCTTTCCGCTGCTTCAGTTCGATCTCCTTCTGTTCATATGTAGTGTAGCTGTATAATTCTTACAGAACACCGTTGTATTATTATTAGTCATCATAAAGGTAGTGGTTTATGCCCCAATGTTTTTCCGGCCTTCCCCTCCTATGATGCAAAAAGGTCGTCGGAGAGGTTTTTATTTGGTTCTATACCTACAATAAGTCACAGCATATTCAACCTGCTTCGATGGTAAGGTGCGTTAAACTCTCTGGTTAATGTACTGACTCTCTTCTAAATTTCATTAAGCAGCTTCCGAAGATGTCGCCGCCGCATGCAAACCCTCCAACTTAGGCGTTATATACGTATTCGGGGCATCAAATTATTTCTATCTATCTATCTATCTATCTATGAACTGGTTTGAAAACATTGATAATCGGGTAAAACATTATCATTTCAGTTAACTGGTTTCTGCCTTGCTATAATTTATAGATATTTCTACATTATATAGATTGAATGTTACGTAATTAATTCAACTCTTAAAAGAAGCAATAATTTGGAATTTAGAATTTGGAATGTGAATAAATACTTTGGCAATTACATATACATTTTTTATTTAAGAAATTGGGAGGACTTCATACAAATAATAAAAAAAATTAGAGAAAACAGGACGCACGGGTGCGGAAGTTTATTGAAGTTTATATAGTTAAAGTTAGACTCGACCCATTAAAAATGAAGTAAAGATTATTGGAGGCTCGTCTCTTTAGTCGGTTAAATCAAACGACGCCGGATCAGAGTCGGGTATAAAAAGGAAGCCTTCCGCCCTTCCCTCCCCTCCGTGCCTTTCGACAATCCCCAAATCCTTCCCTCAGAGCTGTGGGTGCGATTGGAGGTGTTGCGCGGACTTGCAGCATAAGGCTTCTCTTTCTGTAACTCAAAATCTCCGATGGGTCGTCAAGCCTCCATTGAAGAGGTGCCATACGGACGGCACCGTTCCGACAGAAACGGTCGATATACACCGGAATCAGACCATTCGCCTGACTACCGCCGACGCCGTCGTAGCCCCTCCTACGACAGCTACGACAGCAATACTGATCGTCGCGAACGCCGTTACCGCTCCCGCTCCCGTTCGCGGTCGGATTCTCTGGAATATGCGGATCCTAGAAGAAGGCGTGCAAGTCCCGAGCGCGACCGGGTCTTACATACTCTTCCCAGGAAATTCGGCAAGAATCAGAGCTACCTGGAACGCGATTACCGGAGCGAAAGGGATCCGGAGTCCGAATCGGACGAGGAGTTGAAGGGACTGAGCTACGAGGAGTACAGACGGCTGAAGCGGCAGAAGATGAGGAAGTCAATGAAGTTCTGCTTCTGGCAGAACACGCCGAGTCCCCCGAGAGACGCAAATGATGAGTTGGAGGACAAAGCCGGCGAGATTTACGGGAAAAACGGTGAAGATGCCGAAGAAAGGAGTGATTCCGGCGAGAAGGAGAGAGAGAAACGGATTAATGGAAAGGTAGTCGCCGAGTCTGAGTCTGGGAAATCTGAGGATGATTCTGAGTCTGAGTCTGAATCTGATGATTCGAGAGCAAAAAGGAAGAGGAAGAGTTCGAATTCTAAACGCCGAAGAACGAAATCATCTTCCTATAGTGATAGCGAGTCGGAGGAAGAGAGTGAGAGCGAGAGTGAATCGGATGATGATGAGGAAGATCGTAGGCGGAGAAGGAAGAGTACCCGACGAAAGAGTAGTAGGAAAAGCATTAGTAAAAGAAAGCGAAGTAGGAAAAAGAGTCGTAGGCAAAGTGATTCTGATGAGAGCTCGAGCGAAGAAAGTGAGGAATCTGATGTTGGTGGGTCTGCTGATGATCAAGCTAAGTCGAATAAGAGGGAGAACAAGCGGGAACGTCCTTCGGGTTCCCGATCTAAACGGAGTAGGAGAAAGAAGAAATCTGACGCGGAGACTGAGAGTTCGTATTCTGATGGGAATTCTGGTTCTGGAGAGGATGCGAAAAGCAAGGTGAAGGCAGAAGAGGCAAAGAAGGCTGAGATTAATGCTGAGGCTCTCGTTTTTAAGGAAATGATTGAAGCACAGAAGAAGCCTGCTCTAGATAATGAACCAGTAGTCGGGCCAATGCCATTGCCCAAAGCTGAAGGGCATATTAGTTATGGTGGTGCTTTGAGGCCCGGTGAAGGTGACGCAATTGCACAGTATGTGCAGCAAGGGAAGCGTATTCCACGAAGAGGTGAAGTGGGTCTTTCTGCCGAGGAGATTCAGAAGTTTGAGAGTCTTGGTTATGTGATGAGTGGTAGCAGGCATCAGAGGATGAATGCCATTCGTATTAGAAAGGAAAATCAGGTTTATAGTGCGGAGGACAAGCGGGCCTTGGCTATGTTCAATTACGAAGAAAAGGCAAAACGCGAACACAAGGTTATGGCAGATTTACAGCGCCTGGTGCAGCGCCACATTGGGCAAGATGTTGGTCCTACCCATGACCCTTTTGCTGGAAAAGCTGATGGTGCTGATGCTTGATCTTCATTGTATGTTAAATACTGTGTTGTCTTGTCTTTTAATTTCATGTTTCACGGATGATGTTTTTGAGTTAAATGATGATTAAATTTTACCTCACTTCTTGACTAGATCATAAGCAAATTAGGCATTGCATTCAGTTTCTTTGACTATTGAAGATGATCTGACTTAAAAATGCATATCAGTTGCTCACCGAGAAGTATGCAATAATTTATTGAATTTAAACTAGTTTCTGTTTGTTTAGTTATCTAGAGATTTTTGTAGGTTTCATGTTTTTCAATTCAGATATGGGGTAAAGATTTTTTCTGATTCATGCATTAAGAAAGATGAACCAACTTCCTTGGCATAAAAAGTTTACAGAGGAAGCACATTCCAGGAGATTCATAGGGGGATAACGTCTTGATGTTTTTTGGATCACTGGTTCCACACCCTGAATATCTCGTTTACAGGGCATCCTATGCTTGATACATGGATGGTCTCTGATCTTTTGTTAATATTGTTTGTTAGTTGGTGGCAACCCCTTGGTGCCTTTTAATGATATCTTCTCCTTCTCTCAGCAAACCTTCTTAATGTTGCTTCTTGTCTTTGTTAGTTATACATTGAAAGCAAGCTGCCTGTGTTGCATGTCTCATTTCATGTTGTTCATGTTACACAGATTGCCCTTATCTGAAATCTGATTGAGGGAGGCTATTGTAGGAACTTGAGAGTTACTTAAGTTTGCATGCATTCTTTATCAATTCAATTTTGGTCAGCTATAGGCTAATTTAAATTTGTTGTGCTTAGTGGGTACGACCTGGTTTCGATGTGCGAACATGGATGAGCGAAATTGCGGGAGTTCTTCCAAGGAAGACAGGAATTAGCTTGTTTACATATTCCACATCTTAGAGGACTATCTGCATTACCATTTATTCATACTTGAATTTTATATTCTACTAGTTGACCATTTATTCATGTTTTAGTTTTATCTTCTCATATGCTAGTTTAATGGCAACATCTGTTATTATCAGCTCAAAGTGAAGTTGCACAATCTTGCATGTCTTGGATACAGTGTTTTAACTTCTTTGTAAGTAGCTTGAGCTTCGGTTTTTATCCTAATTAGAAAATAAGTATATTATATCTGGAAGTAAATTTTAATGATGGTTTATTTCGTGGAAAAGGCTACACAGACGTTTGTTGGATGTATGTGTATATTATGGGGACTTCTGGATAAGTTTACCTGATTTGAATGATAGTGAGTACTAATGTTGTTGATAAATTGACATCAACCTAATGTTACATGCCAAAAGTGTTTGGTGAATTGCTGTGGACATCTTCATGAAACGAAAGAATGAGCTAAGATTGACATGTATATTTGGAATTTCAATCAAAGTTTGAATTTTTGTCTTACGTTTTTTATCCGATAGGAAGAGCTTCTGTGCAATAAAGACTTAACTATCTTAGACACCTCCCATCAGAATATAAAGAATTTTTTTTGGGGAATAAAAGAAAGGAGAGCAAGATGAAGGAGCTATCAGTTTGCTACTCCCCTTGTGCTACCCTCTTTTCTACATGTTTATGTGATGCAAAGGCTAGTTTTCTTGTACAGGTTTTGGAATTCTGTTCCTTGTTGTATTAGTTTTATGCTTGACTCACACAGTTTGGGGCCTCGAGAAAATATGTTACCTCTTTTGACCTCAGGTAATGAGATGATTCCTTTAGAGAAACAAAGATACTACTAAAAGCGCCAATTAGGTGCAACCCAAGTACAGTCAAGAATACATAGTTTACAATCTCCCTAAGGGAAGATAAAAAGATCCAAAATATCAACACTATCAGACATGGGGTGCCCTTTAAGCAAAATACATAGAATTCCAAACCAGAAATCTCGAATCTCATGGAAAGGGGAGAAAGAGTTGTCAAAGCTCCACCTTTTCACTCTTTCCATGTAACTCAAAAAATAGAAAGAGAAACAATCAGAATAAACTTTTTCTTTGACTTATGAGTAAAAATACCACTCCGTGCACAAAATTCATCCTTAACAGAGATCCACCACCCATTTCAGGTTGAGAAGACACAATATTGAAAATGATTCTTTACTCGAGTTATCTACTGCTAAGTCTATATTTGGAATGAATGAAGATTTTTGTTTAATTCATTTGGAATTGACATTTAGTTCAAGGATATGATACAAGTTTTATGAAAAATGATAAAAACAGCTCAGGATTTTAAGTGGAATTTATGCACTGAATTCTATATCCCCTCATAATTGATGAAATTAGAATTTACTGATCTAATTCCAACTGACAACTTTTATGAACTCAAAATTTTTATGGTGTTCTAGTAGAATTTTCATCCCTTATAATTAAAATATATATATAAATTCTTAAATAAATTTCACAAAAATTCTTGATTTATTTAACAAGTAGCTTGAAAGTGATTTGAGATTTTAGACTTGTGCACTCTAGGACATCTTTATGAGCATCTTCCAGATGTGTATCTATGGAAATACATTTTTTTCCACCCTCAGACCAAGGGGGATTAAGTGGCCATTTCAGCAGCTTAACATGGAAAGACTATGGCAAACTTAGTTAATTGCTCAGGCCATCGGACCCACTTAATTTGATTAAATTCTTTAACATCATGCTCGACTTATTTCCTTTGAGCTCATGGGTCTTTGGTTACAAACAGGTGGTAGCTTTTTCATGCTTCAGAGTGAGTTGGGGTAATGGTAATTAGACACTTATAAGCAGCTTTTAAGTGGGTCTCAGATAAAGATACATGATTTCAAAAATATAAGAAACTTGTTCTGGCTAATTGCTCCTGCCGTCAGACGCACTGAATTTAATTGAACTTTTTGACATCATGAACTCTGCTCCTAGGTTTTTGATAGAAGGCTTGCAAGATTTCTTGTCCAGAAAAGATACCAGTCACATGTTGTCTGTTCTCTTCTTCCTAATAGTTAGGGAAAGCAAAGAACCACATGGAGCCCATCTTTTATATAAAGCTTTGGGAGTGTGGATTCTGTTGCAGTAATTTGGGCTCTTTCATCTAAGAATGGCAATGATATTGTATGTATGATATATGCATCCAACTGTTTTAAGGCATGAAAGCTTGGTGAATGCTGGCTAGCCAAACACAAGAAAGTTATTCGTACATTCATCATCTGGATTTCTCTTCTCTATGTTATCCCAACTTTTTCCATTTTTTTGATGGAGAAAGGACTCTCTGATATACACAATACATCTCCCTTGAATATTTTTCTGCTTGATTTTGTTTTTAGATTTCAATGATCATCATGAAGAGTATATTAAGACGATGCAGATATGAGAATAGAAACAGTAGGAGAAATTTGATTTTCTGCTTTCTCAGAATATCAACTTTTGCTTCCATCATATCAAACAGATTCTGCATAGGATGGTGCTGTTGGACTCCACATTCCCTATAGGCTCACATGGGTAGGAATTATACCGTTCCTTTTATTGATGATGTTTCTAGGATTCCTCGTTGGAATGTCATTACCCTTTTTTACTTTTCTGATATTTTGTGGCTGAAGATTTTTTAAGAGTAAAAAGTGTCGTGTTAATTACATCACTTTGGCATTTCTGATGGTGTCAAAGGAAGCAGCTGTTTATAATTCTGCTAGAATATAAATTGTATGCTATAAGCCAAAGCTTGTAGAAGACAAATGCTTAGTTATCAATAACTATTGTTGTGTAATAGAGTAGAATTAGAAAAGTAGAAGAGAAGAAAACATGATTCTGTCTAAGGTGTGGTTTGTTTCTTCTCTGTTTGGATGGATTTGATTTTGGAGGATGAAATGATTGAACATTCATCAATTTTCTTTCTTGTTTCTCTTTCCACTTAGTTTTCTTTTGAAGCAACCATGTGTACCATGATCACCAAGATTTGAGTGGTCGTATGGGTAATCTTACAAATTGTTGGAACAAGTAATCATTTAGATTTTTAGAATTCATTTTAAGAACTGTAAGTTCAGAGTTAAGATTTCAGACCTCATTTTATGTCATAGCCGAAACTGTACTGTGATTTAATGGTCTTGGGCATATCGAATTGTATTTCTTTTAACGTTTGCCGTAAATTTTTATTGTTGCTTGTCCGAAACAAGGGTTTCAAAGCTCAAAAGGATTGAGCTTTTTGCCTTTTTGCGTGCACACTGCAGCTGTCTTGGAATCTCCTTTATACGTATAGAGACTAAACTTATAGTTGGCCAAATTATATACGTGCTGTTGTATATTTACGAACACACACACAAAACCCACAAACTTGTACAGGTCAAAACACTCCCATGTGAGGAAGAGGATTCTTCGTAGTTAGATTTTCTTCTGTCGCTAACTATGAAGAACCTCTCTTACACAATGCCGCAATATGATCCTCATTTTTTATGATGATATAATCTTCTGATTCTCTACATTCTCTTAAATCAGTGTAGTAGTATTGGGTAGTTCACTTCTTCTTTTAAATACTGGGCCTATCAAAAACAAAATGCAATTTGCTAAATGGATCAATATTTAAATTGTGAAATTTTGAGTTCAAAATGTTCATGATTTTATTGAAGTTATGAAGACAAATTTTACTACTAATTTCATATAATTATGTATTTCTTCAAAACAATCTGTAATGAATGATGAATGATGTATCTACTTGATTAGATTGTTTAACAGATTTGTTCTTTCCCCAAAACTTGTTTTTGTAGGAAGAGTGAGGGAGAAGGTGTGAAAAAGCAAGGGAGAGATTTCATAATTGGGAATGGCAATGATTAATTAGGGAGAGCACGCGACTGGTGTCATTCCAAAATCAGCCAAGAAAATTAGGTTTTGGGTTTTGGGTATTCATGATTGAATATTTCTCAAGAAAAAGAAAAATTCCCACTTTGATGCAGGGCTGTACAGGTTTATGTCGTATGTCATGTCACCAGCACAAGGCGTGTGTGGTCATGGGAGGTCCGTTTGGGACTCGCGAGTTAGGACCGTCCAGTGCCAACGCCAGTCACGTATGTGTACAACACACACACACACAGGTATAGAGAGCTAAAATCTTGCCTCTGGTGAATTATATTTTTAAGGCAATAATTGCAGTGCAAGTAAGAGATATGATGAGAAGGTATAATAATGGTCAATTATGGAGAAGGCACAGAAACAATGCAAAATTTCTCTCATGAAACCACATTTTTGTAATCACACACACACAGACACTCACAGACGCACATGCACACGCACGCGCACACAGACGCACACGCACACGCACACACAGACACCTTCTTATGAAATATTTGTCTACTAAAAAGTGGGTCAAACACAACTTATGAATTTATGGAGGAGGCACAGAAACAATGCAAAATTTCTCTCATGAAACCACACTTTTGTAGTCGCGCGCGCGCGCGCACACACACAGAGACACAGACACAGACACAGACACGCGCGCGCGCACACACACACACACACTAGCCTTGTTATGAAATATTTGTCTACTAAAAAGTGGGTCAAACACAACTTATGAATTTATGCATTTAAGGAGGAAGCACAGAAACAATGCAAAATTTCTCTCATGAAACCACACTTTTGTAATCACACACACACTTTCTTATGAAATATTTGTACACTAAAAAGTGGGTCAAGCACAACTTATGAATTCATGTATTTATTGCATGGAATTTGACAGCTTTGAATTTGATTCAAAAGTATTGGTACATATTTTGTTTACACAGTTTATGAGTATGAATCTAAAGTACACTGTGTATTTAAAAGAAGAAGAAGTATTATTAATTACATTTTCATATATAATATATATAACATTCATTATGCTTTAGTTATCTGATATTCCAAACACTCAATTTATATTTCTTCTCTGACTATTCCTATACGAACTAAAGCAAGAAATTGATTGAAAATATGTATAATAAATGAGTAGATACATGTTGTGTGTTTGTACTTATCCTCTTCCCCTGCTCTGTCAATTCCTACATTCATCTCATCTCAACCACACCACATATACATTTTTTTTATTAATTATTTTCAAATATATTCTTTTTCAAATTTTAATTATTTAATTTATTAAATAATTTATGTATTTATAAGGAGAAAGTTGTGGGTTACGATGAGAATAAACCCAAAAAGATAAATGATTCCAAAGTAAGCAGCTTTCAGCTTTCGGAGGTGCATTAAAATCCATTTCCCCTGCTACGACGTCGTATTGGCTATTCCTCCAACTGCAAGCCTTGCAGATAGAGAAACAAGATACCACAAGAAACACAGCTGGGACCACTGTCCACATAATTAATGCCAAAAAATATCACCCACCCACACACACATATATATATATATATATTAGATTGAATCATATATATATATATATATATTAGATTGAATCATATATATATATATATATATGTATATATGTGTATGTATATAAACTACTAGTCATTAAATTATTTGAGCAATGGTTTAATAAAGTGAAAAGAGAGGTAAGTATCAAAATCAAAATATTTGCAATTATTGTTGATTTTATTTTTATTTTTTTTAAAAAAATCATATATTAATTAATAAAATAATACATAAACACTAATTATAATATAATATAAATAATTTTTAAACTAGAAGACAAATAAAATTTAATTTATAAAAAAAAAAGGGTCCCAAATTATTAAAATTTGAAAATGGCCCCCACCCATAAGGCTTAAGTGTATGTATTGCCCAAATATTATTATTATTATTATTATTTTGAAAATATAACAAATGCATGTGATGGACCATACCTATTTCACAACATAAAGAATTTTAAAATTTTTATATTTAAAAACTAGAAAATATTCCTTAAATATTAAAAATTTAAAAAAAATAAGGTGGAAATAAATTAAGAATGTAAAAAAAAAAAAAGCAAATAAATTGTCATAATAATAATAATTTATGTATATTAGTATACGAATTTTTGAATTAATAAAACCTGATAGATATAAGATTTAAGTACAATGAATGGTAATTAAAAGTTTAATTTTAACGAAATCGAGCAATGGATTAATTTTTATTATCGTAATTAAATTTATGCGTCAAAATGTCGGAAGAAGTTGGCAAGTAGGTTTGTTAGAGGAGAAAAGTAGTTCATGTGGATCTCTCTTAAAACATTTTGAATGTGGAAAATTTAGAACATCACTTTCTTGAGGAGGAAAGATACCGAACCTAATGTATTATATACGAAGAAATAAATAATTTGAGTTAGAAATCAATGATATATCGGTCGAAATATAGAAATATAGAGATTAAAGTATATAATTTTTTACGTTGTAACTTCTACAATGAAGAGAATAATATTATTATTCACACAGTTTATATTAAAGATAGTTTTTTAGTGATTATATGCTGAAGATTTATAATATTTTTTTTTCTTCAAATATTTTATCAGTACATTCGAATCTTCTTGAATAGTAGAATTAAACTTGGTAATTACATTACGTGTTCGAAAACTAGAACGATGGTAGAATGATGTTTTGATTTTTTACGTTGAGGAGAAACTTTTCAAAACTTTAAAGTAAATGCATATGACAGAAAGCACCACGAATAAATAACACAGTCTCCAATTTATTTTTTCATCATTTTTACGTATTGTTAAAAAAAAAAGATAATATATTGTTATTATTTTGAACTTTTTAAATAATAGAAAAATATAATTTGCATAAAATATATTTTTAGTGCACTTCTGCCTAAAATTAAAAATTTATATTCAACTATTGCTCAATTACTCTATATGATGTAATAATAAAATAATTTTTACATATATTATTGATTAATTAATCAATTTTTAATTAAATATATTTATAACCAATAATTTTTTTTTATCGTATCTATATTATCTTATCATGTTAAAAATAATATATTTATAACTATGAAGTGTATTTCATCAGTTTCATACATTACACTAATTAATAGTATAACATACGAAGATTTTTCTTCTTACGAGAAAAAATATATTAATCTCTTAGTACTTGGAATCAAAGAAATGATTAGATAAATCTTATTTACTAGATATCATAAAACAAACTATATACGAGCAAAAAATATCAGAGGTTAGGTTTTAGAGATTTTCGTTGTTTATGTTAGCAATGCTCGTAAAATAAATATATCGTCTTTTTATTGTCTCACAATCTGAATACCAATTAGTGGTTTACTCGTGTATATATATATAAGAATTTATTTAAACAAAAATTATAAAAAAAAAAAAAATTACAGACAGTCAATAAATTTCTCATTTAAGATAACAAATATTTACTTTCTAATTTTATTCTCTAAAACCACTTCATTCATATTAAGTTTTATTACATATTCGATTATAAACAAACCATACTTCCTTAAATACTCCTCACCTTCCTCCTTCATTATGTTAGATGATGTTACAAAACTTTTCATGTTTTAAGAGCCTTGTGGTTCTTAATAATCCCTTAACACATGTAAAATATACATACACAGATACATATATATATATATTGAATTCATAAGGTCTCAATCTAATTTACCCATTATAGGGGTCACAGTGGATTTCTTTGAGTTTATCTTTTTGTCCAAAAAAAAAAAAACCAGTCTTTCTGTTTTTCTTATTCAAAGTTTTCCCACTACCATAGAATTTGTCTTTGTCTGGCAGAGCCAAATACAACTATACAAAAGTAAAATCCTTGCTGATTTGGGTTCTTCAAAAGTTACCCTTTTGTCTGTGTTTAGGCTTTTTTAAACTTGTTTTTTGTGGTCACTTAATGCATATATTATATAAATATTCTCCTAATTATGGACAAGAATGAAAAAGAAAGAGAGTTAGAAAAAAAAAAAGAGAGAGCAAATTCTTGATTTTGTTTAAAAAATAAAAGGAATGCCTTTTGCTTTTTCTCTCTACTGTATAGCGTAGTATAATTAACCAATCTTTTTTTCCAGCAAATACCCAGTTGCCGTTTCTTCTTGTTTAGGCTTCTTCTTTCTCCTCCCATGTGACTCCAACCGTTCCTCTCTCCTTCTTTGTCTCTCTCTTTCTCTCTCTTTGTCTCCTGCATTTTCCTCTCTGTATCCTATTCTCTTTTACTTCTTTTCTTGAATCAGTTCTGTGCTCATTTTGGAGATGGAGTTTCTGGCCAAGACAGGGCGTTTGACAGTGAAGCAAATCTAGTTTCTCTCTCTATCATTCGCATGCGATTGTGGGCTGGAAAATTCGGACTTGAAGATCGAATTGAAGAGAAAAGAGGCTGCTTTCGTAGCATTTGGGTGATGGGTTCTTGAGTTCTTCAGCTTTAGTTAACTGAGGTAGAAGATCTTATCTTTTCTTTCGTACAAGTTCCGGTTTTTGAAAATCAGTAAAGAAGAAATTTTCAAACTTGACGTGACAATGAGGGATTTCCCTTCTTGTTTTGGTGAGAATGGCGTCCAAGTTGCTGATTCCTCATCCTCAGGTACAAACAAAGCTGCACAAAATCTAGTCACTTGTGTTTATCAGTGTAAATTACATGGTCGTTCTTGCTTGATTACTGTCACATGGACCAAAAATCTTATGGGTCAAGGCCTTAGTGTTGCAATTGATGATTCTACTAATCAATGCATCTGTAGAGTTGATATAAAGCCATGGTTGTTTTCCAAGAGAAAAGGGTCAAAGAATCTAGACTCAGATTCTGGTAAAATTGACATATCATGGGATTTCTCTAATGCTAAATTTGGTTCTGGGCCAGAACCAGTGGAAGATTTCTTTTTGGCTGTTGCATTTAACAAAGAAATGGCTTTGCTCCTCGGAGATATGAAGAAGGAAGCGTACAAGAAAATTGACAATTCTCCTGTTGACTCCAATGCCGTTTTCATTGCCAAGAGAGAACACATATTTGGGAAGAAATTTTATGGTGCCAAGGCTCAGTTTTTTGATAAGGGGCAGATGCATGATGTGTCAATTGAATGTGACACAGTGGATCTAAAAGATCCTAGCCTTGTGATCCGGATTGATAGCAAGACTGTTATGCAGATCAAGCGGCTAAAATGGAAGTTCAGGGGAAATCACACCATTTTGGTGGATGGTCTTCCTGTGGAAGTATTTTGGGATGTGCATAATTGGCTTTTTGGGAATTCTATGGGGAATGCAGTTTTCATGTTTCAAACTTGTCTCTCTTCAGAGAAATTCTGGGCCAGCCAATCCATTTTTGATCCTTCTAAGTTATCCTGGTCTTACTCTCATCAACTTAGAGAATATCAGTTACAAGGTCTTGGTTTCTCGTTGGTACTGTATGCTTGGAAGAACGAATAGAAGTGTTAAACTTTCTGCTATAAGGTTTTGTATACAATGCAATTGAATTACAGTAAAAGTGACTTATATATGATTATCACTTTGCTTCTCCTCATTTTTCTTCTCTTGTCTATAGCTTATAATAATATATAACTGTGTGAACTTATGCACTCTTGTGTTTCTATTGCTTGGACCAATGCTACCTGTATCATTTTTTTGCCTAGCCATGAAACAAGATAAGTTCCAAAATTCTGGTTGCATATTGGGTTTTGGCAACAAGAAATGAAGGCAAAAGATTTCAGTGAGATTAAGCTTCCTTTTTATACTGCAACTAAGGCTGGCTAATCTTGTACTTTGAGCTATAAGTCTTGCTTTTTCCAGAAACCAGATATTCAGAATTAACTGCTCTAGACCTTTCTTCTTGATTTTGATATTCAGCCATTATTTACAATTTTCGTCTATAGGTGTTGAAGATTTAGGGCCTTGATATAAAGCCAGAGCCAAGGACAGGTACTTCAAAATCTTTGCATTGTATATTAGATTATCATCATTGTATATTTTCTGTTCATGGTTTGGAAGAGAAGACTTGGACCCATAATTGATAAACAGTAGTTCTGAATCCCCTTTCATGGCTTTTTTTTCTTTCTTTTTTTGTTTGTTTCAACGGAATGGTCAAGGGGATTTCTGTTAAGAAAGAACCATCCCTTCAAGAGTGTATACAAGTTATAATGAAATATGGATTGCTATTATAGTGTTGGAATACAAATAGTAAATCGAGTTATTTCTCGTTAACTAAGTTTTTGAAATAACTGGTTACCCTACTCAATTATTTCACACGATGAAAGGAGAAGAAAACTTGAATAGATTCAAAAGTTCTCTTCCCATCGTCTGTCTGATAGCATTTGATAGACCAAGCTGGAGAATTTTGACAAATGTGGGGGAAGTCCCATGATTCGGTTCTTGGTCTTGTGAACTACACCTAAGAATGCATGGAGTTTCTGTAATTGGTGACGGTTCGTGGCACTAGAATTTTTGAACTCAATGTTTGGAAATCCAGTTTTGTTTAGCTACCATTGTTTCAATATGACTTTAATTTTTATCATATCATAGTAAATTTTCATCACTTATGAGTTGAAGCAAGTATAGATTCTTTTGAAAAAGAAAAGGGTAATTTGTTCTAAAAATAACCTTATTTTTTTTCCCATGAATCATCAAATCAAGAGCATGTTGAGATTGTTCTTCTCTTATTTGAGAGACAAGAAAAAGGAAGAGGGAGAAACTGAGAAGGAAAAGAAACAAGTGATGGGTACATCCATTTTATGTGCTTGAACTGCTCAAAAAAGGAGAATCAAACTCATGAACAGCTCAAGCACTAATCTACCCTGCAAATCCCCTGTAAATTTTTATTTGATTCTCCTTTGTTTCCAAAAAAAAAATATGAGTGTTATGACATGATTGATTAATTTAATCGTTAAACAAATGTTAATTCTTGTCTTGTTTATATACAATGACAGATTATTCTTCTGGCATAGTTTTTTTTTTCAAAAAAAAGGCAGAAGAAAAAGACATGAGCAAATCATATCTGGATTGAAAAACAAAGGTGGAAGACAAAACCCAGCTGAGAAAGATTGCAATCATGCATGTCTGCCATTATTAATCACTGCATAAACTAATTAAAAACCCATAATGTTTATGCACAAAGAAATCTTATACTATGAAGATTCAACCTGAAAGAAATAGAAGCCGTGCGGTTCTGTAAATAGGATAATTCTTACAATGTGGATGCTCTGTTTGCCCATGAACAATACCCAGAAATAGAAGGAAAAGAAGATTTGTTCGCTGCAAAATGAAAAAACGACGACGTATTGGCCTGCAACCTGATTGACTGGGCATCAGACATGTAAATCAAGGATCTCTCAGCCTTCTTCTCATATAATCACTCAATACCTGAACAAAACTGTATTTAATATACATATATATATATATGTTAGCAGCATACAGCTACAAAAACGACACCGTTTAGTCATCCCAACCGACCCATCACAGGAAATAAGCAAGGAGGATTCTGAATTCCCCTTCTTCCACAGAAAATGGGAACTCTCGGCATCTCTCTCTCACTGTCTCTCCTAAATGGAACCCACCATCTTCGTCTGGCAGTACCCATTTCGAGCCGTCGCCTCTCGTTGCGCTCTTTTAAATCCGCCAAGCCTCGTACCAGCACCCTCGTCTTTGGGGAGAACCCTAGTGACCCCAAAGAACCCATGTTCGTAGACGAAGACGGCGTCGTCGACGACATGGAAGGCTACCTCAATTACCTTTCTCTCGAATATGATTCTGTTTGGGATACGAAGCCTGCCTGGTGCGCAGTCTTTTCCTTCTGGGTATCCATTGTTTTACACTTTTACTCCTTAGTTCTTGCTTCACCGCCATCGTTTTCACTGCAGCTAAGCATAATGGCGATGGTGTTGGGTGATTTTTCTTTGATTAAATTTTTTTAGGCACCCGGCAAATCAATAAGCTTGGCAAATTTTATCTAGAATTTCTCGCTTGTTCTCTAAATTTTATCATTCATCGACTCTGGGATGCTTTAATTTCACTTAAAAGTTTTCGCTTTTAAATAAAATTTCATTATTTTATAGTTAAAAGTGAGGATTTTTAAATAAGTTTTACAAAAAAAAAAAATTATGAATTTGTTTTGTAGGCTGAAAGAACAGTTTAAGATCTTGGATCTATCCCGGGTGATGAAAAATGATCAAATGGGTTTCTTGAATTATATGAGAGTGATAAGTTTTGAGAGCTATATGATTCTGTAAAGCTTCTATGATAATTTTCTTACATCATGCATGCTTCTGTAATAATTTTCAAGAACTGCATTCTGATTAAAAGCTTTTCCACTTCATTGTGTTCTTTTCTCACCATGCCATTTTCTCAATTAAACTTCGTGATTCTGTAGTAAAAATGCAGGGATGTCTTGGAGATTCCATCTTATGAACAGCCTGCTTTCTGTATATTGAGTTACATGGTTACATTTCATGACTTTCAGCACTGGTATGATTTGTTCCCTAGGTGTCAGCCCTGGACGATAACACTTACAGGCGTATCGGCCATCGCCTGTAGCTGGCTAATCTTGCACTCCCTTGTGGTTACCTCGGCTGTAATCCTGCTAATTGGCATTTGGTGGTATATTTTCCTTTATTCTTACCCAAAGGTATAAAGCATTGCCTTCTATTTCTTCACTGCATGCTTTTCATTTTGTTATGATCTTGCTAAAAAGTCTGTGTCGCCTCAAACGAAAGATGTTTCTCTAATCTTCATTGTTATCTTTATGAGACCATCCTTAGATGATTCTTCAGATTGTTTAAGTTAGATTTTGGGAAGAAAATGGAATGAGTTTCTGAAATGAAAATTCATGATATATGGCATTCGGCGGAAAAATGACTGACTGCAAGTTCGATTTCACATTGTTTTTATATTATCAGGTGTATTCGGATATGATTGCAGAGCGAAGAAAGAGGGTGACAAACGGTGTTGAAGACATATATGGATGGAAAAAGACTCAATAGTTCAAGCTAAATGCAGATTATCTGATTAAATGTGCATACAGAGTGCAGTAGAATGTTTGATGTTTTCTTTCTCTTTGTTCTCTTCTTTCCTATTCAAATGTGTAGAAGGAGAAGATATTTATTGACTGGAGGAGTGAATCAAAGGGAGAAGATAATCTTCTTTTCTCTCCTCCTCTTTTCTATTTTCAAATTACCACCACTGGTTAGTGGAAAAAATTCAATTTTCACCTTTTCAACAGCATCATAAGATGCATAAGTAATGTAATTCCTAGAATTGAATAGGTATTGAACCAAAAACTACATAGAAAATTCAGATTTAAAATCAGAATTCACCCATGAAGAATAATATATTGCAGTGTCTATCAGTGCAGAAAAAGGGATCTGGAATGATTGAACCACAAGCCACTTAACAAAAAAGTTTACTAATTGCAAAGGTCTCTAATTCACTAGTTTCTACTCACTGAGACAGGCAGGCTCTCCAGGCTCAACACTTAACGCCTTACAAATCTGAGTACCTTGTTTATCGCTAGAGAAGGAAATGGAAAATTTTCCAGCAGACTCTCAGCAGGGTTGTTGCTAAACAAGTAGAAAAACCATTAAGCTGCACTGAACTCTTCTTACTGATTGCAAATACACACGTGTCCACCGACATAGACACAGGACCAATAGCAATTTCTGACATCAACAGAACCAGCAGGAATTCCGATCCATACTGTATAGTTCCTCCATCCGGTATCCAAAGTTCAGTTTCTAGCAGTTGCATACTGTCTCTATCACCTTCAACAAACACCTTTAATAGTAGTCATCGTCCAATTCAAGAAAGCCCTATAAAAGACAAAGCCAACAAAAATAAAAGGCAGGATTAGCAGGGTATATTTGAAAGAAGATAGCCGATAAACACAAACCTGCTTTGTCATTGCTTTACTCACCAGAAGGGCAACAATCCTTGTGGACAATAACAGAATTCATTACATCCAAATCTTCATCAATAATATTGTCATAACATGAGAACTAAAACGACCCATTTATCATTCCTTTTATCTGTCAAAAGTAAGGAATTGACTATAGTAAAAAAGTATCAGCCAGAGATGACAAATCAAGGGGTGAATTTTTAATTAAGCATGCAAGTGAACATGCTTAGGCTGCTATGGTAAACCAATGCAGGAACACCAGAAGCCTCGATGAGGTTGCAATAATGATAATAAGAACAAACATATTTGTGGATGGATTTATTTTAAATTTGCAGAGCATGTTAATGGTACTATTGTAACAGCTACAAATATCTTTCAACTCAATTATGAGACAGCCAGTATTCACATTCAGATAATTTTCTGAACAGAAATGTCATGTATGACTACTGTGATGCAATCAAATGTTTGCTTATATGTGACACTCAAAGAATCCCAAGTGTGATGGTGATACCTAAGAATCCTGAGGTTCTCAGCACAGGCAAAGCAACCTTAGTTTGTTCTACATCATTCTTCCAATAAAAATAAACCTTTTTTTTTTTGTAAATAAACTTCCAATAAAAGCAAACTGAATACAACATCATTAGAACGGAATACCATTTATGAACTCACTAACTAGGATAAAAAGTTGACTTGTCAAGCCATCAACATATCATGCACACAACAATAAAGTGCAATAAATACCAAAAGCCATAGCAAATATAATGTCAAAATGCAGCAGGCATCAACTTATATCACAAAACTTAATGCAATCTGTCTCACCAAAACATTTTGCAGTCGGAACATTGATGTTTAGATCCTGCTGAGTGCGACCTAATGCACTTCTTGGGGTATTTGATTTCATAAACTGACCGCTGGGAATAGTTTACAATGTGAGATTTGCTATATGATTCTGCAATTCCTTTCTCAGCACAACACTTCCACACTGTCTTAGCACTTTAAGCCCCAACCCCACAACAGAATAGCACAAGAAAAGATCCTGATGTTCAGACTAAACCAGGAATATGGAGAGATCCTAATGTGCTAGATTAAACCAAGAATGTGAAGAATACAGATAAGAGATTATATTCAATACAAATTAAATTAAACAATCATGTTGATGCTTTTGAAACTATGTAAGTGTCCTGATGCTCAAAACTAAGTTTCACAGTCATCTAGGAAACACAATTTACCAACACTTCTATGTTAACTAGCACAATATCACAACTTGAAAATGAGCTGTGACTTAATGGAAAACAAAAGCTACATACCTAAAGTTTCATCTTTTAGAAAGTTCAATGATGGAAAACATGCTTCCTAAATGTAAGGCTTCTCAAAAAAATAATCATTGACCCAGATACCTAGATGACCTGTGTGATTCCTATAACAGCATAATAAGAAAACTAAAACATCCAGAGTAAACAGGAGACACAATATGAAGATTAACACAAACGCGAATGAGGACAAACAGGCCTAAGCAAACAGACAGATTCTTGGAGGCGTAAAACATCTAATGGAAGGTTAATCCACAAACAACACCATTTCTTTTTAGGTGAATAGATCGAGAACTTTTGGTGAATTCAGATAATGCAAGGTCAACAAACACAAAACTGCCATAAGAATAAATTCAATACCTTTTCTGTTCGTATTTTGCCATGCCTCCAATACAGACCAGCCAATGTTCATTTCAACGGTTTAAATATGGAATCAGGTAATCATTGATCAAGAGAATTTCATATAAAACTTTATCCTACAAAGACAAGAAGCATAACCATCCAACTTTTCCTAGTTAAATTAGTAACCTAACCCAACCATACATCATTGAACAGTTCAAGCATCTTGCGCCCATATCCTCACAGTTTTATCACTCTCTAGGCCAGCAGAAGCAATTTTGTTCTCACTGGGGTGACAGCTTACAGAAATAACAGTATCAGTATGACCTTCAAGCTTCTGAACCATAGTTTTCTGCTGCAAATCCCACAAGTAAACACAATTATCCTCGGACCCGCTAACAATGTATTTCCCATTCGTCACGGAGAAGGCAGATGTAATACAGTAAACCTTGTTCGTGTGACCCGTGTAAACTTTCAGAAACTTCCCCGTTGAGTAATTCCACAGCTTCTGCATCCACAAAAGAAGGAAATTTTCTTTGAAATCACTCTTCTATTTGCAAAATCAAAATCGAAGCAGAATTGATAAAACTGAACACTTTACTCTTTTACTTACAAGAGTATTATCAAGAGTAGCGACAAGAATGAATTTTCCATTGGGGGAGAACTTGGCGAAAGAAACAGCGGGGTCTTTATCATCGATGAGGGTCTTCAAGCAGGTACCCTCTTTAGCGTCCCAGATTTTGCAAGATCCATCGTGGCTACCGGAGACAATAAGGGAGCCATCGCGGTTAAAGTGGACGCAAGTGATAGGCATGGAGTGAGCTCTAATCACACGAAGGCACTTGCTGGTTTTAACCTCCCAGATGCGGATAGTCTCGTCGAATGAACCGGAGACTATGAGATTGGACTGAGGATTGAAGTTAACACAGAAAACGACGTCGGAGTGACCCTTGAGGACCTTGAGACAGTCGAAGGGAGATCGGGCGTCCCAGATTCGGAGGGTCCGGTCGTCGGACCCCGAGCAGATGTAGTGCGAGTCAGAAGACCAAGCCAGGTCCGATATGCCGTCGGAATGACCCACTAAACGGTGGACGAGAGCCAAGGTGGAGGCTGACCAGATTATTAGGGTTTTATCGAGGGATGCCGATGCCAACAGAGTCCCGTCGTTCGAGAACTTAACGCAGGAGACAGCCTTGCTATGTCCTCTCAGAGTTCTCAGATGACGATACGGTCTGTACGTCAGCTGGCCGCTTCCACCACCACTGGCCGCCATTTCAGTGCCTGCTATCCGGCAAGGCACCGGTTCTGGTAAGAGGAATTATCGTGTTATTTGTTGGCGGTTTTGTTTTGCTCTTCATATTTTTTTTCTCTATAAATATGAGGTGTATATGTATAGGTGGATCGGGTTTAATCCGCACGGGTATAAGAAGAAATCACCCGGCCCGACCTGCCCAAAATACGGCACCATTTGAGCTTTTGGGCTTTTTCTAAGACTTACAAAGGAAGCTTAAAATGATGGAAGAATTACTTCTAAGACTTGCATCTTATCCGCAATGATTTGGGAAAACAACAGGTGAAAATTATTACTATATATATATATATATTACATACATACATACATATATATATATATATATATACATACATACACTCTTCCTTTCTTCACTTCACACAGAAGGAACGAAAGTGGGAGCCAACAAAATACAGCCCAAGCATAATAACTACAAACTCTGGCTTCAACCACCAGTCATTTCTCAAGATAATTACCAAATGATATTATAATATAATTATACAACATTACCTAATTTCTGTATATGGAGAAAAGTCATGGAGAAGATTTCCCAAGTTAGAACTCTTCCATGAGAGAAAAGAGAAACATCAATACCGGACAGAGACATCCTACCCAAAGTATACCTGCTTACATATATATATATATGTATATGTATATGTATATGTATATATACACACAGTTGTTTGAATCTGATTGAAAATGTAAAATAAAAACAAAACAAAAAGGATAAAGTAATTGAATCGGGTAGTAAAAGATTTTCATCCCCTCTGTATTTCCTTCCAAACTTTCAACTACCATGAACTAAAACCTAATTCTCCAAATGGGATGGCTTCACTCCCTACTCTCGCCATTGAAGAAGCTCTGGTCTCATCTTCATTCAACCCATATAACTCGTATGCTATTCTCTCTTCTCTTAATCATTTATGCATGACCCATCTTCTTGATTCTTTTATTACCTCTCGTATATCTCTCTCTCTCTCTCTCTATATATATATATATATATGTTCCTGCTTATAACTCACGGCATTCATTTCCCATGATAATCTCATCGATCATTTTCATACCTAATCAGTTTCATTGTGATTTGCACTTGTCTTTTTGGTTTCTTTGCAGGTAGAGGTGGGATATACATTCTATACAAAGATGTGAAATCATGTCCGGATGAAGATGTTCATATTTTATGGTCTATACTGGTGGATTCTCACACGCAGCCTCCTTGATTTTCAACTGTCCAAGATCATCAATCCAACACTTCATGTCGTATACATGTATATATACTTATATATATATATATATATGAGCTTGCACGTAGAGAATTATAGTAATGGAGGGTGATTTATATAAGCATGTATGACGTACGAGCCTTGCAACGTTATGTTCTTCTACTCAGCAGTCCTGAGTTGCATTTTTTTTCTTTCCTTCAAGGTTTCTGGGTATTTATATATGTGTGTGTATTACTACATGTATGATACACACACACACACACACACACACACACATATATACATATATGAATAAATTTGGAAGTGGTTTGAAGCTAAATACACGTAAAAGAGTTTATAATGTTGTTTAATTGAATGTTTAATATTTATAATTGTAATTAAATTAATATTTCTGTTAATTAATCGTATGATATGTGAATTTTTGTAATATAAAAACGACAAAAATATTAAAGAGATTTAATATTGTTAATTGGAAAAAAAAAAATTCCATTGTACATAATTATAAATATTATATATATATAAATATTTATAATAGAACTATAAAATTATTAAAAGAAAAGATTAATCAGAAATAAATTTAAAATTTCAACTTTTATTACAAATTTTTTATGTATATATTATTTTATAAAACAAGTATTTAAATTTTTTTATTCTTACAAAATTTCGTGTATGAATGACTGAA
>NW_019014640.1:526154-550288 GCF_000150535.2 Carica papaya
AAATTTTATTAAAAATTTACATTTAAAAAGATTAAAATTAATTTAAATTATATACATAATTTATGTTATATTATTTAATTTAAATTATTATATATAATTGATTGTAAAATGACTAAACTAACCCTAAAATTCAAATTCATCTTTTCTTGTTACCCGACTCTCTCCCCACTGTTCGATCACCTCCTCTTTACCACCCCCTTGAGTTATCATCTTTGCCTCGTACTTGCACGCAGTGTACTCGCCTTCAACTGTACTTTAAAATTAATCTGCCGTTTTTCTCTACTCGCCTTCAAAATCATCCATTCAGGTCTCCAAGAGTTATATATATGGATTTTATCTTGAGGACCGATTAGAGTTATTCTTAAAAATTTTGAAACACTTGAATTTTAAGTTTCTTACAGATGAAACTAGCTTATTTTGTATTTAAAGATAATATTTTGAGTTAGCTCTTGTTTTCTTAATCGATTATACATAAACTGATTCTAAAAAGTTGTGTCGGTTTCTTTTACTATAAAATTTGAGAATTTTAATCGCATTTTATATTGATTTTAAAATTATAAAATTAATAAATATATTTTGTAATTTTAAAAAATTAATTTTAATTTTTATTAAAAATTTACATTTAAAAATATTAAAATTAATTTTAATTATATACTTAATTTATATTATATTATTTAATTTAAATTATTATATATAATTTATTGTAAAATGATTAAACTAACCCTCCATATAAGAAAGCCCTAAAACTCAAATTCATCTTTCCTTGTTACCTCGACTCTCTCCCCACTGTTCGATCACCTCCTCTTTACCACCCCCTTGAGTTATCATCTTTGCCTCGTACTTGCACGCAGTGTGCTCGCCTTCTAACTGTATTTCAAAATCAATCCGCCGTTTTTCCCTGCTCGCCTTCAAAATCATCCATTCAGCGTCGCTTTGGAGCAGCCGCGGCAGGATCCACTGGTAAAGTGCTTTCACTATGTATCTGTTGTGAACTCATCGGCGATAGGACCCCTTGGTTTTCTTCAAACCGGGGATCTTTCTCTTTTTTTTTTTCTAGTGTTTTCTGGTTGCTATTTGCATAAATTTTTGCTTTGTTCAATTACTGCCTCTTTGCTAATGTCGTGCTACTCAACATCTTTCTTCCAAGGCTTCGTTCCTCCTGATTCATTGCCGAGACGTGTTTTCTTGCTGTTCCATTTTCTCGTTTTCTACAGATAATGTGTTACTTCGAGATTGTTTTGTATTTCATTGAAGGCTTCTCTTTGTTTACCTATGCTATACGTGGTTTTCGTTTTTCTTTTAGTTTTGATTCTTTTGTGTTCCTGGTGATACTTGGTTGGGGTTTAATACTACAACCTTGAATCCTGGGTTCGTAAAGGCAATTTGTGATGTAATCTTTTTTATTTTCAATAAATAAAATTCTCTTTTCTTGATAAGAGCAATTTTGGTTATGCATCAGGGACTTGTAGTTGAAGTATAAAGAGGAGGGCTTTCTATTGTTCAGAAAGCATAATTTGCTGTAAATCCGTATAACTAATATGAGGAAATAATTAGAACTTATTCCATTTTCAGTAAATGAGGAAAGCTTCATTTGATAACTTAATCTTCTTTTACTTTTGACAGCAACAACTGCGAGAAAAATGTAGTTCTTCTTGTATATATATATTTATGCATTTAATAATTACTATTCCTTTGTACTCGGAACAAGCAGCAATGATATACACAGGACTTACTATATGCATTCTTGCACTTAACTGCTTGAATCTTTTATATATAAAAAAGAAGTTTTCTTTCAAAATGTTGCTTCCAAGTTAAATATTACCTATCCCTGTTTGTCCATGTCCATTTTTCATGCATCTGTTTTAAGTTTGACATTTCTTAGGACTGTATTCACCATATTGTCTACTGATTGGCTTTAATGGTATTAGGTGCCTGGTCTTGATTAGTGATATAATGGGTTGGAAGGCAGCTGAGAAACTTATCAGGCACTGGAGGGTTCTTAGAGGAGACAATGTGAGGATGATATTAAATTCAAGTCCTGCTTAACTGATTCTGTACTTCGTATGCGTTTCCTTTGTTTTTGGATTTTATTATCTTTATCTTTAACGTTTGCAGGTAATGATAATTAGGGGCAAGGATAAAGGTGAGACTGGAGTTATTAAGCGTGTCATTCGCTCCCAAAATCGTGTCATTGTTGAAGGTAAAAATCTGGTAAGATACTCATTCTATCATGTTGGTTTTCTCTTTGTGTCAAGTGCATGAAGTGCTTTCTTATTTTCCTTCTGGTACCTCATACCTTGTCATCTATTGATGCCCACGAATTACAGGCCTGCTTCTTTCATATATTTTCTTTATCCATCCCTTAGAAAAATAACTGGAAACATGTGAATCTTTTGATGGCCAAGAATTGGTGACCTACTTCAAATTTTCTTGTATTTACCTTATCCATCCTGTAGAAAAGTAACTGGAAGTATGTCAATCATGTAGCCAACACAGAAGCTGGCTTTTTCTCCGTCCACTTTAGTTGTTTAATCATTGATTAGTCATGTCTTATTGCAGGTAAAAAAGCATATTAAGGCAGGACCTGGTCATGAAGGTGGAATCTTCACTGTTGAAGCTCCACTTCATGCCTCAAATGTACAAGTTGTTGACCCAGTCACAGGGTACCGTTCTTCCTATTGCATGCAACCATTATTATTCTCATTTTTCACAAAGAAATGATGATTAATTTTAACTTATGCAGGAAGCCTTGTAAGGTTGGGATTAGATATCTAGAGGATGGAACAAAAGTTAGAGTATCCAGAGGTATAGGGACATCGGGGTCTATAATTCCTCGCCCTGAGATATTAAAGATAAGGACAACACCAAGACCTACAGTTGGTACTCAACTGAAGCTAATATCCATTGTTTTTATCCTTCTTTCTTCAGCACACACATAAACACTGATCTTCTTGTTCTTCATATGTTGCTTTTCCTTCTTGCCATTATCTGTTCTAAGTTGCTATATGCGGCATGTATTATTAGCAATAATTAATTATTCAAGTAAAAAAAATTGCATACTGTCATGAAGTTTGTCGACAATGATACCAGATAGCACATGCTAAGGACAGAAGGATACACAAAATCTATATGGATTACTTTAGAGACTAGCAAGTTTTGAATTCTTAGACCATAGCTTTCACAGATGAAAACGGAAGTCTTAAATCAAATAGTTCAGGAAAAAGTCACTTCCAATTTTTTGAGGAACTGAAACTTGAATACATTTATGTACGAGCAATCCAGTTATTGGTTTTAATACCTGATACCTCAAAGAAAAAAAAAAAAGCTTTTTAGCTATCCCATTTTTCAAGTAATGAAAACGATGACACAAAATTCCAGCATCAAATAACCAAACTGGTTTTGTCGTACTCTATTTATTTGGGTTTGTTCTTGTTGTCTTTGCAGCTGGCCCCAAGGATACTCCAATGGATCTTGTGTTGGAGAAGACATATGATGCTAAAACCGGAAAGGGCATGCCTGATCTTTAGAGGATTCTTTTGACGTTCTTCAACATCAAACATATGATTGCTTGAAGATGTTACAAGTAGCTAGAAATTATAGTTGCTTGTTGGTTTTATGCATGTCTAGAGCGTTTCTATTTAAAAACATGGCAGTATTGCTAGAATGCATAATAATCTCTTTACCAGAAAGACTAGGAGTCGTGCAGGTTTTATCTGGTTTGCAGATGTTGCGACTAACGGATTTGAGTTGATTGAATTTCTGGTCTTTACCGTGTAGCATCTCATTAAATCCATGTGTTATGAGCTCTGTATCTCTTTGCATGACTTAGGTTTGTCGTTTGAGCTAGGCTATTGTCTTTTAAGCAAAAATCTACCATGTTATGCTAGAAGACATTATGGACATGTATAATGGGACAATCACTATATTTTCTACTGTATTGTTGTATTTGTTTCAAATAAAAGTAAGGCAAATTGTAGGCAAATTGACTAATGTCATGAAAAAGGGAGATCCAACTATCCCAGATCCAATTTTTCTCTTTGGGTCAGTCAAAGATTGGTTTTTATTACTCTTTACCTCAGCCTGCAGGCCACCCATGAATTGCCATTTTGCTACTCTACTAGCGAGAAACCATCCATTGCCCATTTGGCCCCTGCAGATTTGGCAACCCACAAGCTCTGCAACCAGTTTCCAGAGCCCACACACCTCTTGGCTGTTTTTGTCCACAGGCTTCTGCACCAAACACACGAAGCGGCGGGTTTTGCAGCCTGATTTTGCTACTTGAACATTGCCAGATTATTGGTCATTCTTGATTTTAACGGTGGAATGTTTTTGAATTAAGTTTTTTATGAGTCAGAAATTTTTAGTTTCAGTGATGATACTGTGGGAACCCTTTTGTTAATAAGAGAACGAAACACTAATTAAACCCATCAAAGAAGTCAGCTAAATAAAATAAATAACTATAATTAACATGTGTTTATATACATTAAACTAGTATTGAATCGTACCCACTCACCCTCGTGACTCTGCTGATCTTCACTCTCATTCAACTGACACATGGCGCGGACACTTGTCTTCTCGCATGTCCTCTGCTCGCCATTCTCATCTCCAACCTCTTCTTATTTTCTTCTCTAAGCCCACACCTCGTATTCCCCACCCCCTTCATCAAGCGAGCATCCGTCGGAGACTCTTTTGACCAGAATGGCCACCAAAGCAGAGCTTCTTTCTGCGGCGTTCGTCCTTTCTTTTCTCTTTCTTTCTGTTAGTTTAGCATATGGTATGAAAGACCCAGAAGTGCTGCAGTGTAAGCACCAGTGCAGGCAGCTAAGACGGGTCGGTGAGGAAGATAAGCAAAGATGCTTCGAGAGATGTGACGAGTATTATAAGGAGAAGAGAAGGAGAGAGCGGTCTCGACAAGGACACTGCGAAAAAGTACTTGGCGGCAGTGATGGAGAAGATGGATCTTCTTCTTTAGATCCTCAAGCCCAGTTGAGTATTTGTCAAGAAAAGTGCGATAGTCTACGGGGAGAGCAGAGGCAGCTCTGTCGCCTTCGCTGCCAACATAGTAGGAGGAGAGAACAAGAGGAAGAAGAAGAAGAAGAAGAAGAAGAAAATGACGATGACGAAGAGGAAGAGAATGATGATAGTAACCCGTATGTGTTTGAGGATAAACACCTGACTACGAAAGTGAAAACGGAGCAAGGAAGAGTGGATGTTCTTGAGAAATTCACGAGCAAGTCAAAGCTCCTTCGAGGAATCAGGAATTACAGAGTAGCATTTCTTGCAGCAAATCCTCTTAGCTTCGTTGCTCCAAGTCACTGGGACGCTGACGCCGTTCTCTTTGTTGCAAGGGGTAAAAAAAAAAATTTCGATTGCTTGATCTCTTTAATTTGTTACTGTTCGATCGTATCTGTGTGTGTTTCTGCTTTAATTTAACATAAATCCCTGTAGGTCGAGCAACGATCGGTTTGGTACGTGAAGATAAGACAGAGAGGTTGAACGTTGAATTTGGAGATACAGTAAAAGTTTCTGCAGGTACTCCAATTTACATGGTGAACAGAGATGAAAACGAGAAACTCTTCATCATCAAGCTCCTACGACCTGTAAATCTCCATGGCGAATACGAGGTAAATGAACAAATGAACTGATCATCGTCTGATATACTAAACTTCTGCTGATGGGTTTCTTTTTAATGGAATCAAGGCATTTTATGGACCTGGTGGTCGAGACCCTGAATCATTTTACCCAGGATTCAGCTCGGAAGTACTCGAAGCTGCTCTCAACGTTAGTAGTAATTCGACTCGATGAACTGTTTCGACTTCTGTTCTTTTCTATTTCAACACTGCAAATTGTTTTCTTGAATGTAAATGATCAGATTAGAAGAGAGAGATTGGAGAAGCTTTTCAAACAACAGGATGGAGGGAGCATCATGAAAGCGAGTAAAGAACAAGTGAAGGCAATAAGCAGCCGTGTAGAGGAGGAAGGTTGTAGCTTCTGGCCTTTGCAGGTGAATCAAGACTCTCTTACAACATAATCAAGAGACGTCCGTTTTACAGCAACCGCCATGGCCAACTCTTCCAAGCTACTTCATTTCATTACAGACCGCTTCATGACCTGAATCTAATGCTTTCTTTCGTCAACATCACCAACGTAAACCCAACACTTTTCAGCTTATAAAACATCCAAATGAAGCACCAATCCCTACCGTACTGATTATGGGTTATTCTCTCTTACTGTGTTTAATAAAACTTACCAGGGATCCATGTCTGCGCCAATGTACAACTCCAGGGTGACTACAATAGCTATCATCATCAATGGGGAAGGGCGCTTTGAAATGGTGAAGTTCAAAATTAGTGCATCTTACTTTATTTTCTTTTTGTTTTACTAGGTCAAATAAAATCATATCATACGGTGTTAGTTATAGATTTAGTACTACAGTTTTTCTTTGTTTATATATCTAGTTTGCATCTGATGTATTTTCTTATTCTCACACTACTGCTCTATAAACTTCTATCTGTTGCTTTTATTTGTTTCAGGTGACTCATAAGGAGTCAAAGCAAGGGAAGAGCAGCTCAGCTTACCAAAGAATAAGTTCAGGCTTGAGAAACAACATGATATTCGTTGTCCCGCCGGCTCATCCCTGGGTAGTGCTTGCATCACCCACCACCAATCTGCAAATCCTTTGCTTCAATGTCAATGCTGAAAACAACATTAGATACCCACTTGCAGGTATATACAATAGAGTGGACTAATACACTACATTACATTATTTGGTTCGACCCATTTGTTAGACAAGTATTTTGATGGTGCTGTGACTGTAATGATGTGTAGGAAGAAGGAATGTAGTGAAGAGTATGGGAAGGGAAGCAATGGAGTTGGCGTTTAAAATAAAAGGAGTAGAGATAGAGAGGGCATTTAGCAGCCAAGGAGAAGAGTACTTTTTTGCAGGACCAAGAGAAGAGAAAAAACAGGACTATGCTTATGCTTGAGAATCAAAGGCCGAGGGAAATCATGTAGATATACATACAAATAATCTTATCATAAGAGATGTAAGTTTTGGGAGTTTGTTTTCTTTTCTTTTAACAAAGGTCTGAGAGTAAAATAAAAAATAAACAGAGATGTAGCATTTCTATCTTCTCTTTTCTCTTCCTCATAGATATGTTACATACAAAATCTGACAATGGTGTTTCGATCAGAATAAAATGAAGTTGTTATTTATACCACATTATAATACAAGTACAAAGAATAACTAGGGTTTTGTGATAATTGTCCTATTTCTCTGTAAATCCTGATGCAAGATGTGAGTTTATCAAAAATGATATCTATACTCAGCTGGTGTAAACCATAGACGGCAAGACACAAATACTGCTCAGCCTTAGTTGTGGATCAAATAGAAAGAAAACCTGAACAATCAAAGAACTTGACAAATGATCATTTGTTGTTTATAGTTCGTAAATTGATTTTTATCCAGAACAGAAATTGATATAAGTAGCTGAAAATTTTACACCAAAAATAAGGGGGAATATCAATTATTTCTTTCCTTGTCTGTTTTTTCTGTTCCTCTATTTCTCGCTTTTTTTCCTCTTCTTTGTTCCTAAACACAAGCATTCGTGCTCGTCTCAAGTAGTGTCGTGTCGACAGTTATAGGGCCGACTATACTTACCTGATCAATCACATGCGGACTTGACATTATTTGCGTTCAAGTTCTTTTAAAAATCTCTACTCAGTGCCGACAGAACACATTTTCTTCAAGAAAATATAGGCAAAGGCAGAGTATCCATGGGTGCTGTGTCATTTTTTATCATTAAACATGAGATCATTGACTCTGAAGATGCTAATATCAGATATCGGCTCAATGGGTGACTCATCTTCCTCTGTAGATGGAATAAAGTCTGCCGGTTCTCTACTGAATTCATCTGAGAGTAGAAGTACTAAATTACAGAATATAAACACACAAGTTTGTTTCTTTAATCACACCCTTCCTCAATACTGAACAAAAAATAATTTAAATAAAAACTCTAGCCAACTTATATATATCCTCGTAACAACATTATCTAACAAGTAAATGCTAAGGTATGAATGGTATTGATACCCTAATTAACCAACATGCAGCAACCTTTCTCAGTTTAAAAAATATCTCTAACATATTACTATAAGCAAGTTGTAACTTACCCAAAAAAGTATTTATTGATGTTGGAGGAGGAGTTGACATGAAGCTGAGGCCAACATAGAATACCAATGCTAATATTACAGTAACCATACCATATGTTGGCACCGCCAATGCCCAGTACCTGGCAAGGCAAACTCGAATAACAGAGTTTAATAGCAGAAATAATATTCACGAGAAATAGATAATACTAAGCTTATTCTGCAATATCTTTTCTCCTACAATAGGTCAAATAGAGATCGAAATGAACATTGTCACACTTAGATCTGTCATTGGGATGACAACGATGATAGTTATTGGCTATTATGATTGGCGATCTCGAACTTTGATCTTTAAATCAAATCATATTTAATGCTATATGTTTGTCAAGGCGTTAAGCAAGAAAAGATGCTTACCAAGGATTTATGTGGAAGTCCCAAAAAAGGTAAATCAGTCCTTATTGCAGACAATGCAGTTTGATCACATACAGAAGGATTTCACAGCCAAAGAATGAAGCAAAAAGTTTATGAAAAGGATACTAGTATTCCATCATTTAGTGAATAATCCTTGAAGCTGGGATGTGTTCTTCTTGACCCATCATATGCTTCTTATATAGGTAATTGAAAAACAGTCCACATCCCAAAAGCAATAATCTTCTTGAGCTATCCTTTTCATTATTCCTTGTGTTCGTAGCAAGGAATTTAGAAAATAAAACTTGAGTTTCTTTATCTGAATATCTTTAGGATCAAGAGAAGTTCTAGAACTGAAAAAAGCTAAAAACTTATCACAGACAGCAATATTACTGACCTGCTAGGATAGTAAAAGATTCCAACTGAATGTAGCAAATGCTCAGGAACATACGCCCAAACCAAGAAAATAACTGCTCAAACAAAATATGAAAAAGATTTATAAGAAGCTCAGAGCATGTAGTTTTCATCAAAATCCTAAAGTGAAATTCAACAAAAAGGTCCTTCTGAAGATATGCATTTACAGCCTTTAGGTTGATGAACTAGGCACAAGAAGATCACAAACATCTATCAAGAATTCTAGTATGTTTCAGATGGGAGATGAAATCAAATTACTAGCTGTTTCTCTAGGAAAACCTCAGATGTTGAGCTACAAAGAACATCCTACGATTCCTCTCAAAAAGTCCACGAGCAGAAGGACATGCAGGCTCATATTATGTTTGAATTGACATGTACAATCCATTTCAATAGATTTGACAAAAACTAACAAAACATTTACCATTATTAGTATTGTTTTGTCAGTAAGGACCAGATTATCAGGAAAAGTCCCCATTATTAGTATTATTTTGTCAGTAATAAATGAAAAACAAAAGTTGTCATACATATAGCACCCACAGAATTTTAAACAATAAAGCAGCTTCAGAATGCAAGACATATGGAAAAGAAAAACCTCATGAAAAATGAAGTAAAATGAAATCTACCTGTAGCAACAACTGTTGTGATTGACCCTACAAATCCATAGACTTCAGACGGCTTTGGGCCATGTTCTCCAGACAATCCGACCCCAGAAGCCTTGTCATGAGGATCTAGAAAGGAAACAGAGGCCCTCCTCCTCTTTGAAAAGCTAAGGATCCTTCTAGGACTATTGACAGAATGAGGCTCATCCATCACTTCTTTCAACATACAAGGTTTCTGGATTCCTTCAAATTCTGGAACTGATTTGCACTCTGCACAACGAGTTCAAATAGAAGAAGATGCTGATGACGGAAGACAATCTGGAAATTTTGCTGTAACTTTTTTGCTGATGCAGGTGGGTCAATCCCAATTCTGTGAGAAGTTCTATTTTGATCATCCTACTTATTAAATTGTTTTCATTACAACATTGAGTTTTACATCAAAGCTCACTATGACACAAAAGGAAGGATCGACACGCCAGTCCCTGAGGTGATCGTGTAAGTTAGTGACAACGAGTAGCGAGCTGATGTGCCAGCAACTACTAAAGGCAACTATCATCATCATCGCCGAGCTATCAATTAACCATCCACAACACCGGCGGGGTGAGTGATAGCAGGGAAAATACTAAACCTAGTTGAGATTTTACAAAGATCACTTGATAGGCAGTTAAGAGCTTAAGCACAACAAGAGAAAAAAAAAATAACAGGAATCGCAATTTCAAAAGTAAAAAATAAAAAGCGAAGGCACGATTTACTTGATACGCATAAATGAATAAGAATCCTTACCTATAGAATCCTTCTTCTTTCTCCATCTCCCTCTTCCGCTGTCTTTCGGATCTTCCTCTCTTTCTGCATGATTTCCAGCAAAAGATCCGGTTTTCGACGATGTTCTGCTGAGGCTGAGAGCTCGTGAGAATATATTATCGAGAGCGAAGACAAGACAGTCAGGTCTGGGAATTGGGGGATTTCGATTCTGGAGAATCAAAAATTAAAGGAATGAATTTTGAGAAGTGTGAAAAATGAATTTTTGTGGAGTGGTTGGCTGGCCAATTGGGATGGCTCAAATTTTTCCTTCTTTTTTAAAAATACAGCGTTAAATATATACATATATTTAATTTTTGCTTGTATTTTATACTTAAAAGATATTAATATTAATCTACATATATATATATATATATGACAATTAAATATAAATAAAATGTATAGATTATTAATTAACGTATACAGTCCTTCCATACCAGATTCCAGGCTTGGGCCTTCTTCTGGTGATATGCATATATATATGTATACATAGATATATATATGTATGTAAAAGTTGTGCAGGGGCCTGGATACCCACTACCTGATGAAGAAAGGAAGAAGCAGTGGCTTAGAATGAATTAATCAGCAGAACCTGAGCCATTCAATTTCTTTACACTGAACATTTTTTTAACACGATCTCTCTGCCTTGCAGCCTTCAGCTTCATCTTCCTCATCACCAACATTTCTCAACTCATTACTCACAGCAACTCAGAGTTCAATTCCATGTCGCTTTTCCTCCATTGTCCGTTAATTCCTCTAATACCCAACACTCACTTCCCTGGTATTTTATCTCTTCACTCTTTAGATTCTTCTCTTTCTCCTTTGATCTCTGTATTTTCTTGGTTCTCCCTTCTTCATTTCTACGCAGTGACGGTGAAAAATGCAGTCTGGCATCTGCGGCTCCTCTTGAAGCTATATTATTCGACATAGATGGGACGCTCTGTGATTCGGATCCTCTCCATTTTCATGCTTTCAGCCTAATGCTTCAAGAGGCATCTTTTTTCTTTTCCTTTTCATGGCTTCATTCACATACATATATGTGTGTGTATAACCATTTGGGGTATCTCTCTCTTCTTTTTTCTTTTTCTTTTCACGACTCCATGCATATACATATATGTGTATATGTACCCATTTGGGGTATCTCTACTCTTTTTCTTTAAATGTCTTTTATTCACATACATATATGTGTATACATACCCAGCTGGGTATGGTCAATAGATAATGTAATTGTATGTGGAATTTAAATTCTTAGGTGGGTTTTAATGGAGGAATACCCACCACTGAGGATTTCTTCGTTGAGAACATTACTGGTCGAGATTATGAACATCTCTGTGGTGTCCTCCTTCCCTGATTGCGATCGCCAACGAACCAGAAAGTTTTTCCAAGACAACGAAGACATCTTCAAAAGGTTAGCGTTCGAACTAAGAAAAAATAGAATGTAATGGTAATGTGGTGTTTGTTGGAACTAAAGAAGAGAAAGTAAACTTTTGAAAATACTGTCAGAAGTTAAAAAATGGCAGAAGACTATCTTATATTTACTGGAAATAATATGTTTGAAGAATTCAATAATTTTATGATTGTTGAATTTGATATGATTGATCTTTGATTTAATACATTACTTTCAAGATATAGAGGTAGTGTAATTGCAGACATAATATTTAACTTGTGTATTGAAAAAGGCAGGTGCTTACCACTAATATTGTGAACTCAAATGTTTCGATCACAAAATTCTGAGAGAAAAAAAGAATTGCAGACTGGCCAAAGAAGAACTGGTAGCCATGAAAGGGCTGGAGAAGTTGTGCGGGTGGATCAAAGATCGGGGATTAAAACGAAGTGCCGTGACAAATGCACCGAGATCAAAAGGAGAGTTGTTGATATCCATGGTAGGCTTTTCAGATTTCTTCAAAATCCTTGTCGTTGGGAACGAATGTGAACGGCCAAAACCATTTCCAGATCTCTATCTGAAGGCGCTTCAAGCGCTCAACGTCTCACACGTAAACATGCCTTGGTGTTTGAGGTTGGTGTGTGTACTATCTAGTTTTTGCTTTGTTGTTAACCAATAAAAAAGATTTACTTATTTGCGTTTTCGGCTGCGAAGGACTCTGTTTCGGGAGTAAAAGCCGGGACAGAGTAAAAGCCGGGGTGGCAGCTGGGATGCCGGTGGTGGGGTTGGGAGCAAGAGACCCTGAGAAACTCTTGTTGGAAGCTGGAGCAAGTTTTGTCATCCAGGATTTTGATGATCCTAAACTGTGGACAACTTTGGAAGATCTGGACATGAAGACAACGGCTATTAGGAATACTTGAATGAAGAAGCACTTCAAATCTACTCTTTTTCATTTCAAATTGGAAGCTCTACATGCATAAATATATATTTACCTCATCAACAATTAGCACCATGCTCGCTTCGAATTAAGAACATAATAGTACTGGCACAGAGCCTCTTCGACAACAGGTGAAGAACAAAACAATACTAGTATATTCAAGGAAAGGATCAGAATATTTTGGACCATTTGCAGAACATAAATCTTGATCTTCACTACTAAATTCTAAATTCTAAATTCCAAAAGTTGCTTCACTGCATAACTTTTAGACGAAACAGCACAAACTGGGTCAACCCCATTATATTAACCGTGCAAAAGTGATCTCTCTCAGATAATATATACGCAGATGTCAAACATAAAACTAACATCCAAGAATGGAAAACTACAATCAGAAATTACACAGCAACAAATACATACGGAAAAAGAATCTGGACTTGTCCCATACAGGACAAAATGAATAAGATGTTCTAGAACCTCTGCCTCAATAACTACGCGGAATCGTTTCATCTGGCCCATGATACCGAATCAATTTCATCTCTGGCAGCCTTGTATAATTCAAGCCTCTTGGCACACTGTTGTCTCCTTTCCATCAGCGCTGGGTCTTCATCTAACAACTGTCCAAGCTGCTTACCCTGCAAAAAAATACAATAGAACATTATTCGTGACCAGAATCTTAGAAGTCCATCTGCCTTTTTTGGACAGTAAATAATCTATAATTTTCATTTCATTTATAAACATACTGATAATAAGATCATTTAGAAATGACTTTCTTAGACTAGAAATGACAGTTCAAGCCTTTTTTTCTCCAAAATTTCATAGCTCATTTCTAAACTCCATCAAAAGTAACGAAACGTTCTCCTAAAAATAAGAGAATAGCTACCATGCTGCAAATTAGAGAAAAACAACAGTGCAAACATACGCAAATTATATCTGAAAAATACAAGCTTTGCTCAACTTGCAATGCCCCATTATCACCAAAAAGGCAACACATCTATCCAGTATATATTACTGGATGATTTTCCATTAGTCCATTATGACAAAATACTTAAATAGCATGCAGTAAGAAATAGCTAAGCCATCAAGTTATAGTTGTAATCAAGATTCAAATTGCTAATTTTTATCCCAAAGAAAGGACTCAAATTGCTAATCAAAAACCCAATTCATTTTAACTGCAATTTGGACTTAATCAAAATTTACTGTCATGTGTATATACTTTCTAAAAGAAAAAATATCAAAGTACAAAATATTAAGAAATTTATACTAACATTATTAAAAAAATACTTGTTTTCAAAGCAAATTGTATAAACATTGTAACTTATAAGTAAATAAACATAAATTACTGAAATATTTGATTAGATTCAGTTTTATTTAGAATGGAGTGCACAACAAAAACTGAATCAAATTATGCAATTTACTATCAATTTTTACTGCTTGTTTACAGTTCATTATAGATAGTGGTTCATTTATACAATTCAAATCATTCTATTACTGAATGGAATCAAGCAGAAAAATTCAAGTAATGAACTTCTAAGATTCTAACAACAGTGGAACAAATATTAAAAGTATAGATATGAACACACATATAGCAAAGTACGGATAAATCGACAGAATATAGAGTGGGAGAGAGACGTGCATACCTCTTTCTTCCCTATTTGTGTATAGAAGTGATTTAATAGAGATTGTTTGGCCTCCCTAACTTGACAATAAACGACAGCCTTCGGAATAGTGTTTCTTAGTGTGTCCGAAACCATACCCACATAGGAGGACACATTGGATCCTATCCTCCTGAAGTGGCCCTCCGCATATCGATCTGTGGCTGGTCCAGTAGGATTTCCTGCTTTCTCCACTTCCTGTGGAAGTCTCCGGAAGAAATCTACAGTTAAATATGAAGATTCCATATCAACCAACCGGAGAACTGTTTTCTTACTTTCCTCACGGAACTTCTCCAAGGCCTCATTAGCAGCAGCTGCTATTTCAGCTTGCAGTGTTGGAAAGCGCTTTAGCTCCTGTTTTTGACACAATGAAGATAAATATAAGTCTTATTCTCTCGCAGGGAAAAACCGAGAACCAGTTGTACTCTCATCATAAAGCTCACCTGAGTTTCTCCAATTGACTTCCTTACAAGCTCTTTCAGGACAAAGTGCACCTACATCATAATATGATGAAAACTTTCCATGTTAATTACAAAAGGGTTCCATAAAACAATTCCCAAGTATGCTGAGGTGAAAACTAACATCCAGGAGGCTCCATAAACAGGACAACTTACAGCATCCACAGAAGCTTCAGATGGGCCTCTGAAATAGTTCAGTGCCCCCTCAATTAGTCGTCGATAACCTTGCTCTGGAGCAATCAAGTGAGGCTGATAACCATCTGCCTCAGACACAATTCTCTTTACATTTTGTAAGGAAAGATGCCGATCAAACGGAAGCTTCTTCAAAGCAGCAGGGAGCTGGTTGTCGAAGACCCCATAGATACGATCACCTCCAGGTCGCCTAAGTGCAAAGAGAATTGTCAAGAGTTCAGTTGACATTAATTGTCTGGGACTGTCCTTTTTAAAATAGACCTAGGAAGGGAAATAAGGATTGCACTCTTGTGGACAAATTTCCAGCAAACCGATGTTTTTATTAGACATATTTATAGCCGAAGGATCCATATATCTTGAGCTTAAAAAGTAGAACTGTAGGCTGTTTATCTATCAAAGAACCAACTCAATAGGACAAGGACTAGCACTTGCTATTAATTTGCTTCGAAGAAGTTTTGCTCCAAGATATCACGCACAACCAGCAACAGCTTTAATAAGGGACGAAAGGTCAGAATGCAATTCAACTCGCAATTCTAAACACACTTTGCCTTGTGGATTCCACACACACTTTGCCTCTTCGACCAAGGATATTTAAATAAGGCAAAGAATGTGCAACGTTTGACATAACCATGGAATTAAATAAGATATGATTTATGTTCAATGAACATTTAGATCTACATAGAAGATTAACTGAAATGACATTTTAGGGTGTACCAGATATTTTTTTTTTAAACGACAGTATACCAGATTTTTTCCTTTTTGAAATCTGAAGTTCCTAAGAACAACAAATGCAAAATCAGCAATGTAGACAAGAACTTACCCTCCATCCAGATGTTCCTTGAATATTTTATCAAATGCACGGCAAAGCTCCAAAATTGTGTATAATTGAGCCTAAGATAAAACATCAGTTAAGCGCAACAAAGAAAGTATAACATTCAAAACTAAATGCCAGAATCTAGCTGCTCACCCCAGCATCAACAGCAATAGGTCTACCAAGATGGTCCATCTCTGATTCAAGTTCATCAATGCTTTTATTAATTAAGGACGTGATGCTTGGTATCCGGGCCCTAATAACAGATTCCAAATGCTAAAAGCAAAAGAAGGCCACATCACAAAAATGACACGCAGATGAAAATAAAATCCAGCTAAAATTGAAAAGCTCCCAAAACCATACCTTGGATAGAAGCTTTGCTAGATACTCTGAACCCATTTTATTAGCTAAATGTCCATAATCAGGACTAGTTGCAAAATACTCACGCTCCTTGCGTCTAGCAACAATCATGTCAACGTTCTTGTTTATGTCAGCTTGTGAGCGGTTCACAATTCCCACCCAAGGATGTTGCAACCTGTAAGATCTTCCTTCAAGAACCTTAGAAAAGACAAGGACAAGTAAAAAGTCTCAATAGGACTTTCTTAATATGGGAGAAAACACTATATCTAAGATCTGATACTAAAAGAAGACCTGGGCTTGCTATAACTAAAAAGAAACAAAAAAAGCAAAAACAAATGCAATATCTGCACCTACCGAAGTTGGTTGTAGTTCGCATGAAAATCAAAATAACCTTCCAGATTTTACTAAAAAATGTTTGAGAACTACCAAGAATTTAGAATTATATCTTTATTGTGCAAGATACACATGATAGTTAGAAATCATTCAGAATACAAAATTTACAAAAAAACATCTGTCACCAGTCACATGCACACTCACTCATAGAAGCCACTTACATCCAATGCATTGGTTCCTTTGTCCATCAGATCCAGCTTGGTCAACACTCCAAATGTTCGTTCACCTAAGAAATCATACCATAGCATACAGAATATTAGAACAATTGACCCAGTGACAGGTGGTCTAGAAGAAATGCATGATCAGAATCCAGTTGAACTGTTCACTAGCTTGCACCTGATGGATCCACTTCCTTAGCAATCTTGATAGCATCTGATGTTGCTATATCTTGATTGGCCGGAGATATTGCCAGTATGATACAATTAGGCTACAAAGCATCTCAAAGTAACCAACCAATTAGAACATGAATTAAGTGCCCTAAAAGAGTCCAAACAAATAAATGAATTACTACAAATTTATTCTAGTAGATAAATTTTCCTCTTTTTTATCAATTTAAAAAATTGAGACAAAAAGGGTGGAGCCCAGAATGAATATAATGTCTGCTTTTTACCATAAAAATATATACAATGTTTGCTTACCTTCTCTACATATGATCGAACCATAGATTCAATGTCTTCAACAATGCTTTCTGGCTGCCCCTCTGGAGAGAAAATAGTCTCCATGAACAAACTTTACATCACATATAAGTCAAATCATTAGTAAAGAGACGGAACTCAAGACATACCAACAGCAACTTTGGTCAGTCCA
The DNA here is from genome assembly GCF_000150535.2 of Carica papaya. The sequence goes on from NW_019014640.1 coordinate 543,513, forward strand.
GGTAAATCAATCAGTGTCAAATTCACAACTGTAAACAAAAGGATCAGGTTAGAAAGTTACAAACAAAAGCAGAATGTGTATCATTCATTCAAAGGAATAACTAATGATTTTAATAACATCGAACCATTTGGAGAATAGATACTGAGGTGAATAGGAACTGGGGATATCTGTTTTGTCTTCCCAGTTATCCTATCAGTCTCATCTTGAATTTCCTTGCGAACCACGGCTGCAGCCAAAGGAAAATAATAAACATAAGAGAAAATTACATAACACAAGGAGATTCCCAGCCAAACAAGTTGAGGACAATCTAATTATCTTGCAATTTAAACATCATCCCAATATAGCTACATTAAGTTAAAAATTCGAAAATAATGAAAAGAAACACAAAATGCTCATGGTAAGATACCATATCTTGTGTTTCTCCTCAGGATAAACCTCTCATTTATAATCTTATGAAATACAAAATGCTGTGGTCGGTCCTTAAAATTTCCAGGTAGCGAACAAAATAAAATGTTGTAATAAAAGGAAAATGTACCAAAATCAGTGAATCTCCTCCTGGGCAAGTGAAGAAATTCGGCATACTCCTGAGCTCCTTGCTCTGTCTTGTGGAGCTGCAACACCAACGGTCGTCTTGTCACAATCCCTGGAATCCCCCATTAAGAAAAAGCATCTCAATCAATAGTCAAAATTGGAGAGAGTGAGAAATAAGAGAGTACAGGCGCAAAACAAATTATTTAGAGAGAGCGAGAGCGAGAGAGAGAGAGAGAGACTGAGAGGACTAACAGAGAAGAAGCACTAACCAGATCCTCTAGGAAGGAAGTCTCGGCCAACTATGCTCTCCAACACGGAAGATTTTCCTGAACTCTGCACAGAATTCAAAACGAAGAAGACTAAATCTACAGGCAAATGAAACTTCCATCTCCCCAGAACATTAGGAGTTTTTAGCAAGTACGATCCAGTAAAACTTTTACCACTTTCTCATTTGGCCTAAGTACCATTCCAGGAAAGTTCATATCGGCTAATAATTTTTCTTAGACTGATAAATCCAAGAGAAATATCCGTTGAAAACCTAACAACCTCTCACTGGACATCTAAACTGACTATGTTTAGCATACTTAACTTAACTCCTATCTCGGCTAATAACTTTAGAACAAAACAAAAACAAGAGAATTTCTTCAAGAAACAAGAGGAACAAAAATTTCTCCAAAAACAAAAAAAAAGAGGGGGAGAGAGGGGTGAAGGGGAGAGCAACCTGGCCACCAACAACTGCAACAGAAGGAAGAGCTTCCCATAGAGAAGAAAAAGAATTATCTCCACCTCCATAGTCTCCAAGCACGGTGCAAGCCCTTTGTATCCTATTTACCAAACCTATCAAGCTCTCCATGGTCGTCATCTTTGCTTGTTCTTATTTCTCAGCAACAAAAACAGAAATCGAAAGATCGGATTACTTCCACCTCGGTATTTGTTCTCCTAACGTTGGATCTTCTTTCAGTATTAAGAAAACCCGAAAATTCGAAGAAAGGAGCAGAAGGAGCCTTGACTTGAAATAGACGCCAGAGAGAAAAACAGAGAGAAGATGGTTTTTCTGCGGTAAGATTAAAGAAGCAGGAAAGATCGGAAAAAGAAAAATAAATGAAATTTTTCGGACAAACATCACGCTCGGTCGGTGAAAGATGTTGTTGTCCACGTGGCTTGTTTTGATTGGATTGTCACTGACTTACTATCAGTGCTCAACAGAAAATTATTTATGCCTTTACGCGTTTGAATTTTTGAATTTTGAATCTCTTCTTTTTTTAAATAAAAAAAATTATTATTATTATTATTTTTAAAAAATTATGCGAAGATCCTTAACGGCTCAAACAAGAGGGAGCCGACGGCCGCCAGCTCTGGCTGTCCAGGCTGACTACCCCCTTCACTAATAGTTTAATAATTTCAATTTTTTTTTTATTGTATTTAGTATACCAGTTCATAAAATTAAAAAAATTATAAAAAAACATTAGTAGATTTAAACTTATTTTATAAAAATATATCTATATTTAAATAACTCGAAACAGCCGTTTAAACTTAACAGTTAAATTACGAACTAAAAAAGATTAAGAAATAATCGAATGGTATTCTAATAGTAAGTAATAAATTTCACTAATTTTTTTAAATTAATGCAAAAACCAAAATTCACTTGTTCCAAAATTTAAATAACTTGTGAAAATGCACCGTAGATTGTAGGATGTATTTAGTCGTATCAGTAATCGACTTGAATACATAATATATATGCTCCGACACACTTGTACATTCCCATTATTATTGTTTCAGAGATTCTTGTTACATGACCCGAAAATCATTCTGAACTATTATAACAAATATCAAACTTTGTCGTCGGAGTGGAAGGGGGATCGGCCCGCCCTTACCCCGAACTATTCCGCTCACTTCGAATAGCCAAGAATTTTTTGAAGGCATCGAAGTAGACGTGACCAGAATCAATTACATTGTTGGGAACTTGCATAGTCGTAATACAACATCACCGCAACATAAATCAGAAATATTACAGCAAATTTGACATACTTGAGGTACCGGTGGATAATTAAAGACGATTCGCCAACAAATATGATCCAACAACAGAATGAAGACATGTGAGGCCGTCTGTTATCCTCTCTTCATCTTCCATGCAAATGGTCTGTGAACAAAACCAGGAGCTCCTTTACAGTGTTTTTGTCACCTTGCAGTTATGGTAAAGATTTGGCAAAAACTATTCCTTCTTGTAAACTAATGTTGGGTATTCTGGATTCCACATATTATTCTGCACAAATTCAAGGAGTTCCTCCTGCAACCAAAGAAACTGATGTTACTGCCAATATAAAGATCTCGTGCAAGAGCATTTTATGAAAATCTAACATCACCTGGCTTATGTTGAACATGACTGGTGGTAATCAAACCTAAGAAGCTAGGGTTATTCTCATGACCTAGTTATCTAGAAGAATATATATATATACATACCGCTTTTACTAGGAAATACAAGATCCTTTAAAAGGCCAAAGTGCAGCTAGAATTAGTAATTATTAGATTTCTTTTGCATATGGTATGAAACCCAGTTATCAATTTTACAATCTATATTTTCGTACGCTTTTCATATATATTGCAGGACCTAACACACACATGCCCTTTTGCATGATCGTGCACACATCACAATTGGTTCATGCGTCTTAAATGGTTTTACACAGTTATAGTTTAGCTGAAAAGAAGGTAAGTTCATTAACCACCATGTGCTTTATTTATAATGCTATAAACTTAAGCTATAACAGATGATCAAACTACCGGACTGAGTTTCCGAAGCTCTCTAGCATCCATTTCACGATAACCTTCAGCCAGATCTTCTTCTATTGCTTCTTTGACAACAGCTGCAGCTATTTTCTTTGTTATATCTCTTATCCTGTATATAATAATAAGATAGCAAAAACGACCAAGACGATTAAAATAGAGGTTCCTGAAATCCCCTAATATATAACCAAAATAGATGCAGGGTGACAAAAGGAAAATAAAGGATCCATTTATCTACCTAGATATTGGAGGGTATATAATCCCTTTTAGAACCTCCTCTTCGCTCATGTATGCAGCTAGGCTGTAGTTTCCAGTTGAGGTCCGTAAAAGATATACAACATCCAAGAAAAGAGAATTATAAAGGTGGATAAATAATAGCAAGAGAGGAACACCACAACTAGTAAATCCAACTAAAATGAAACAAGAGAAGCAGAAATTCCACTTCCTACCCCTCCCCCCTTCTATTCCATTGTAATTTCTGTAGAGAAGGTTGCCAAAAACAGAATTTACAGAAGTTTGTACCCCGACAAAATTAAATGAGAAAGGATGAGAAAGAGCAATACCACTCTGCTGCAGCCTGAAGCATGCCATCAGATATGATTGGAGAACCAGATAGAAGAGTTCCAAGTCCGATCCTGAAAGGAGAGGCCAAGAGTTACAGAAAATCAATAAGAGAAACACATATCTCCCTTTATGAAGTGGAATTAGCTGAACTAACCCCGGAAAGAGGTACATATTGTTTCCCTGGTTGCAGTACCCAATGTGGCCATTTCCTGTGCCATTTAAAAATTAAAATGAATATATCTTCATCAGTAAACTCAGAGTTGAAATCAAAACAGGGATAATTCTGGATGATGGAACAATTGTGGATCCTTGAATTAACTAAAGCTTCAAGTTGCTCTATAGCACTTAATCTGAAGTCCATGGAGCAAAACACAGACAAAAAGATGTTTGTGCATGTCTATGGGGTGAAGCAGGTCACATTTGGAATCATGCTATTACAAGGATCTGCATTACAACAGAATATGTATTCTATATATTTCACGGGGAATTTACTAGTTAATATGCATGAACCATGTTGCATAACTCCCATTCTATTTGACTGTCTCGATCAGGGATCGGGTAGGTTGTATATACCAAACATTAAACTTTCGTTTTTTCACAAGTCTAAGAGTAATGAAAAAGATCTCCTTAGTTGATTGTAAATTATCTCAATCTTTCCAAATTCCAAACTGAACTTTTAGTTCTTGGAGAAACTTGGTTTGACTGTCGTATGGACACATAAATCCTCTCTTGCCATATCATTCAAGTTGTTCAGCCCAAGGGTCGAAATTATTCTTGAATAAAGAGTACTTTTCTATTCTAGATATTGTAGTGTTCTCTCTATCCAATGAGTCCTAATTATTTTCTTAATTTCTAAAAATAGGTAAAGGTAGAAAATCATAGAAAAATGTCATTCTACCTACTGATTTCATTGTGAATCGTCCTATAACGCGATCCATAAGTAAGGACCACAACAAATTGGTACCAGAGCTAATTGTTATAGGTGATCTACAATTTCTGTTTGAAAAATTATTGCAAACTTGTCAAGAGGATAGGGAGCAAGAGAAATTTAAGTCCGAACTTTTTGTTGGCTGGTTGCAAGCTCAACATAGCATGAACAAAATATATGATAGTAGCCATTGGCAATTGTGTTCCAAGAGGGTGACTTAGTTCTTCCAAAGCTTCAGCCATATAGACAGATTTCACAGGGTCACAAGAGTGCAGAAATTGTCTCCCAGTTTTTATGGGCCTTTCAAGATCATACAGAGGACTGATGAAGTTGCTCACAAACGAGACTTGCCACCCTCCTCTAAATTGCAATCAGTTTTCCATGTTTCTTCTCTCAAGGCCTTTCATGGACAGCAAGGTGTTTCTCCCACTCTTCCCATTGTCCATCATGGAATTCCTCATCCTTCATCTTACTCATTTGGCTTCCTGAACTCACAATGGCAAACATGAAGTTCTTATTCATGGAGAAGGTCTATCACCAATGGGAGCATCTTAGGAAAGCGCCGATCACATGCAAACCCGCTACCATTATTTTGCACTTGAGGACAAGCGCCACCCTGGGGGAAGTGATGTTAGGGGCAAAATAATTCCCTACCCTAAGGTTCATCAAAGAAGGAATTAAAAAGGAATAATCTTGTGTAATTGCTTTTTTTTTTCAATAAAAAGTTTGTGTAATTGCTTATTTATGTGTGTTAGCTTAAATATTATAATGTAATTTTTATTTAAGTATGTTCAGTTAAGTGTTAAGTATGTATTAGGGTGCGAAATAAATCTATTATAAGACGAGTAATTTAGGTAATTCTAAAAATCAAAAATTTACAGAACGAACTACCATCTTTGTATACATCCTGTGGTAAGGAAGAAAAATAGCATTATGTATGAAATTATTCTTGAATCAAGAGTACTTTTCTACTCTAAAGATCGTAGAGTTCTCTCTATTTAACGAGCCCTAATTATTTTTTAAATTTCTAAATAATACATCATTCTACCTACTGATTTCATTATGAGTTGTCCTATAACGCAATTCCGAGTAGGGACCGTAACAAGACCCCTCACCCCCATAGGAAAAGTGTTCCCCGTCGTCTTGAGATCAATTCAAACCTGATGCCACTTTCAACCTTCAGTCCTTTCATTACCACATCATCCTTCAATATTCCAAAGCATAACACACAGCTTTTTTTCCCCTAAACAGTTACTCAAGCATTTCACTAAAAATATCAAAGGATAGATAGCTATCCACCAAAAGGACATTCTCTCAAACAGACAACAAAAACAATAGTGACTACAGAAACATTTAAAGTATATGCCATGGTACTTACCAAGATCCACATTTTTGAACGGGCTTCCACTGGCAAAAATAATACTATCACCTAAAATCGAGAAAGCTTCATCTGGAGTGCATTCAGCTGTAAGGGAAAGGAGGTGAGTGAAGGAGAATTGTTAGTATAGATGAGTAAGGAAAATGAGAAGTGTAATTGTGTATGTCTTAGTACTACAATATGTTCCAGATAACTTGTTTTCACATACCATTTTTTGTAGGGTTTGACATCGCAAAGATGGCAGGCCTGGTTGAAGTTGAATCTTTGAGGGCTTCTAACACCTAGATAGCACACAAACAAAAATTATTTAAGCCACAAATAGTTTGAATTCCTTTAGTTACTGGCTGAGTGCTCTTATAGATCTGTTGTGAACATTAGATTATTTTAAAGTTAACCACCCAGCTTGAAAACATCAGTTAAGGTCATGAAAAATACAATACAAATCTTGGAAAGCCTCTGAGCATTAAACCAGTTGTTAAATGTAGAAATAAAGACAACTTGTGCATGCACTATTTTGTTTCATAGCATTCATCTTACCTCCTTTGAGAACAAGCCTCCGACAGCAGATAATCCAAGAAGCACATCAGGCTTCAC
>NW_019014640.1:589781-600857 GCF_000150535.2 Carica papaya
TCTTGCTAATTTGGGTTAGTCATTTTAACCTTTGTTTAGATGGTTGGCTAAATGGAGCTTGAGTGAGATTTAATGGAGGAGATAAGGAGAGGTTCATTACAAGAAAAGAAGAACTAGAACAGTAACCATTTTTTTCACTTCTAAAAACTAGTTCATGAAATCTAGCAGTTCAAATTGTTTTGATTTACAAATGGGTTTGGAGAATTTGTAGGTTTTGGCAAAAATAACAGGGAAAAAGATAAAGGAGAGAATCCTTGAAGATTCCTCTCCCTTATATATATATATATATATATATGATCGTTATACACTTAATCAAAAGTTGTAACCAAATTATGATTGATTGAAAGTCTGTAACATGTTGATGACCCCATAAATATGCTTCTTCTTGTTCTTCTTCTTCAAACTCTCAGCTACTTCTTTGAGCCATCTACCTCATTTTCTTTCCTAGAAAACGAAACCCAATAACGAAAGTTCTCGCTTCGTTCCCTGCAGATAACACCTTACTTATTCCTTTGTTTCTCTTCCACACAACATTTTCTCCTCCGTTCTCATGCCTAAATCTTCATGACCATCTGCCTTTTCTAAACTTTCGTTCCTCGACCGTTGCCACAAGGCAGCGCGATTTCTTTTCCACCAAATTTCCTATTTCATTCCACATCTGTTGTGTTCAATGCACCAAATAGGACAGAAGTTCAATAGCATACATGCAGTTTTCCAACTTGCTTGTAATATCAAGTCCAGAACTTCCGAGAAGATAACTGCTATTGAACCACAGGTCCACAAGACCATTACATACATGGCTTTCCATTATCTACCCTTTCAAATGTAATTTCACACAATACAAAGAGAAATGTATAATGACTAATTGGATTCTACTATGAAGTTCATTTGAGTATTTGATGTTGGAATTTTTAAAATCAAACATATAATGGGGTTTCTGTCCTCAAATTTTCATCCCACCGGTTTAACTAACAGTCAACTCGATCTTTTCACCAATAAGACCTGTCCAGTCTGTGTTATTGAAATCCAAATATATGCATTACTGGACGGAGCCATTTCATACATAAGTTGACCTGAAACTGAACATGTGTTTAACAGTATACACCCAACAACTGCCTTCACTTTTTTAAGGACAATGCAAAAACTGTCTTCTTAACTCCAAAAGAAGCATAAAGAACACTGCTTAGGACTAAGCCTAACTACTACATTGCCTTTAAGCACTTCCTTGATTATCACCGATCTCCACTCAATCAACCAAACTAAAATGACAATACTACAAAAAGGGGACAGGGCAAAAACTTTACAGACTTCATGGAGACTTCCAGAAGCATACAAGAATTGTTGCCAGAACGAGCTTTGATTGATTGATTTACATCAACATGCACATCCTCCGGATTGTGGCTGTGACTGAGACGAGTTGTTAGAAGACTTGAGATTGACATCAACCATGTCTTCTTGCTTCGTTGAAGAAAGTGTTTCCATTCCGGGCAAGGCTGCGGCTATCTTGCGAAAGAGTGCCTGAAAAGGTCAAATAAATTCAACAGGGCTGCACAGTAATGAATTCTTACACAAACAAGAACTCAAACAACATAATTTAAAAATGCAAACAGCCCCAATAAATCCAAAAACACTGTTCTCTTGTGATGAAAGAAGTGGTAGTAAGACTATCCAACAGCAAATTTCTTGTAGTAAAAACTTTGCTGATTGACAAGGAAACTAAGTTCCTCAAAAGAGAAGTCAAAGAAAAGAATGGTGTAACTTCAATGTGGCAAAGTTCAATTCACAAAACACAATCAAGTGACAGTCCAATTAAGATCATCTTAACAGCTAACCATGGTTTCACCTTTATATTGAAGCCAGCCTTAGCACTAGTTTCTATAAACATAACATTTAGCTCACGAGCCTTGGCTTCTCCTTCCTCTATCGAAACTTGCCTGTCAAAGAAAACAAAATTCCCAAGGAATCAGAAAATAAATGTTAAATGGGAGAAACAATTTAAGTTTTCACTAGAGTACTCTTTCATTCAATTTGCAAGAGCATTAATACATATATATATATATATATATATATATACATATATTGTGAGCCATTCCAACTTTAGTACTAAACCAGCATCGACATAAAACATTCTCAAGTTCTGATCTTCTGGCTCCCTGTACCTGTGTATAATAACTAAAGAGAGTGCTTTAGCCACATAAGCACCAGGGAGGGAACAATACATTCTAAACTTAGACTACCATTATTTAGGCAAAAATTGCCACCAGCACAAGGATGAAGCCTGATTCTTTACAAACACTTTCTACTGACCCTCTTCAGGTAATAAAATCGAGAAAAATACATCCCAATCGTATCAAGGTTAAGAATGATGTTGCTACACAATGGAGCTTCTAGAACCTATAGCTATAGTTTTAGAACATTCAAATTAATTGCTAAGCAACTAATAACCGAGGACCTAACATGATTAAGTATTAGAACAGAATAGAGTAAGAGAAACATATGTGCCTTGACCAGTCTAAACAACAACATAAAACCAGCATAATCAAGCTTCTTAACTATAAACTCAAAACAATAAATACTAACCTTTTGTCCACAAGGTCTGTCTTGTTACCGACGAGCACAATTATAACATCACTTCCTCGCTCAGTTCGAACCTCTTCAATCCATTTGGAAGTGTTGAGGAAGGACTGTCTGCCTAAGTCACAAAGGAAATTGCCAATATGGTAAGTGAATTTCATCAAGTATGTAGTGTAATGTGCTCAGTTGACCAGTAAAATAGCTCAGTATTAGATTTATTAAGGGTCACCAACTTGAAGCTTGAACCATATATAGTAGCTTCCTCGTTAATTTTTCTTCACCATATACTAAGTTTTTTCTTTTAATATAAAGATTACTGAGCATAAACAACTATAAGGAATGAAGTACCAAAACAGGAAATATATGAGTAAAAATTAACATACACTAAGTTTTTTCTTCACCATATACTAAGTTTTTTCTTTTAATATACAGATTACTGAGCATAAACAACTATAAGGAATGAAGTACCAAAACAGGAAATATATGAGTAAAAATTAACATACTTGCAACATCATATACAATGACTGCCACAGAAGAATCCCTGATGTAACTTGGAATGAGACTCCTAAACCTCTCCTGTCCAGCAGTATCCCTGCAATGTATCTCAATGTTGTTTATTAGCCAAACAAAATAATTAACCATATAAGATGAAGTTTTAAGGACAAGAATAGTGGTGCAATAATGTCCAGTGGCAAGTTAATGCATTCAACTGAAAGTAAACCTGCCTTGTAGGCCACTTGAGCACTTAAAGAACTTGTGTAATCTGGTCTTGTAAAATCAGGTCAGAATAAACAGTAGTTATGTTGAATTTACACAGAGAGAGAGATATAGGGAGTTGAATGAATTTATGTTACTAAGACAGCGCAGTTTACAATCATCCCACTTTCACGAGATATGTACAAGTGCTACGTGGTGGTCTAGCAAAATCATTTCTTCCAGGGCATCAAATGTTCAACACTTGCAAGAAAAATGAATTTTTAACCAATTACGAAAATCTAGTACTCACTAATGTTTCAAAAAACAATGTCTTGCGGTAAAAGAAGGCAATACAAATTAATTTACACTATATTTCAATATCAAAATCATGAGCCAGGGTAAACTTCAATGCAATAATATTTTTGATGCAACTCACAATAGAATATATTATTGAAGTTATCAAGAAATGAAACCTCACCAGAGCTGCAGGCGAACTGTTCGATCTTCAAGGTACATTGTTTTTGATAGAAAATCAATCCCAATAGTTGCCTGGTTATAATATCAAACTTGTAAGCTTATATCAAAACAGACCAAACATACAGAGGCAGAGAGTAGCTGGGAGAGAATTTGAAAATAGAGAGGATAAATTACATTTTGTCCCAAGATTTGCTGTATTATACTGAAAACACTCTAATTTCTAAAACTAGACAAGAAAATCCTAATTTACAAACTATTGTGCATTTTACCCCCTAGCTATCTACTCTTTCAAATTTTTCTGTTAATTCTTTTCATCATTTCGTAATGCTTATTATTAATATTTAAATACATTCACTTATCACTTAAACTAAAATTTTAAATAGAGAATTACCCAAAGAAACAACTCATTATTTTATTTGTTTTTTTGTTTGTTGTATTGGCTTTTCTCATTTCCTGTGCTACTGGTTATTTAATTTGTAATTTTGGCTCAATTTTTCAGTCAATTTCCGTTTACAAGTATATATTAGTTTTTGAAATAAATTTTTTTTTTCAGTTTTAAAAATGAGCAATACAGAAACCTCATTGAGGAAAATGTAATTTTTTCAAAAGAAAATGGAAGATTAAGAAAGGGACAGAGATTCCCATATACAAGTGAATTGAGCCACGCTACAATCAGTAATGATCTACATTACTATAAAGGTTTATGGATAATCCAATTATATCCTCTCTACTTCTGAATTCTGAAGTATAAGAACAGCCTAAAAACTTCTCTAGTTAAAGCATTTTAACATCCCAAAAACTGTTGCAGAATTGGATTTCATGTTGCTGACATTTTCATATTTTTCATACTCTGCTAAAGACTAAAGTTCCATGCGGTTAAATGGAAACTCATAATGGACAGATGATCTAATGGTTCTTAAAAGAAAAGTTTCAATAATGGAAGTTAAAAAAATTAACTGCTAGGTGCTAAGCACAAATGCTAACCTATTTATTTAGATAACTACATCATCGTCCCAAAAGGTGAAAGTCATATGGCGCGGGTTAATCTTCACATACCACAACTTGATAAAAAAGATTGATTTCGGTATATTTTATTATGTCTATACTTGTTTTAGGATAATATTCCTGATCCTTCTGTAGTTCTAGCTTAAATCTATAAACTAATAATTTAGACATGATTTATCTTGTCTATATTTAAACGATTTATCATGTTAAATATTTTCTATAAACTTAATATTGTAAGTTCTCTATCTAGTGTATGTGCATGTTAACTACCATGTTCACTAATATGCATATTGCTTTTCCTTTCTTTCTTCTCGAATCCTAAACATGGCATCAAGAGTAGCCTGCAAATGGAATGTAGCTTACAGATCAGCTAAAAAGAACTCGAACAGCATCGAGTGAATCTAAAGACATCAAGAATCACAAAATGTAAAACAATAATCTGAAATGAAAAGGAATCCATTAATACAATATAAGATCTAAAAGAAAAAATAGATTAAAAGGAATTTCCGGAAGAGCCAAATCAGATCCAAACACGATACTAACTTTCAAAGAAAATGAACATTACGAAATCGTGTATGAATAGTTGTTCGTCACCTTCCTAGAGATGAATTAATCCTTATGCAAATACCTGATAGGTATTGTCGAATTTATCGTACATGAAGCGAGTGATGATGCTGGTTTTTCCCACAGATTGATCCCCCAAGAACACCAGCTTGTATTTGGCGAGAGCCGAAACCGGAGCCATAATTCGAATCTATCCAGAAAAGAACCCCGAATTTGGATCGGAACAGAGAGAGGTTCCAAGGTCGGGATCTCGCCGGAATATATCCACTACGCCGGAGAGATCACCGGTTGCTCCGCGTTCGTGACGCCGCACCTTCGGGTTTCTCAGGAATGTAAAGAAAAGACTATTTATAGACCTACCACAATGCCGTTTGTAATTTTTATTTTGTAAGCTTATATTATTTTCGAAAAATAATTAAATTTTCTTCGCTTTTAGCCTTTTTTTTTTAAAAAAAATTATAAACTTAAAAAGTGAATAACTCTTAAAAAATAAATTTGATAATAAAATAAAATTATCAATTTTATAAAAAATTAAAACAACAAAATACTAATAAGTAATTTCTAATTTGTTTTTCTAAAGAAAGAAACTTTGTATTGAAGAAATTTGCAAGGGAAATTGGGTTGGCCCGGCCCGGCCCGGCCCAAACGAGATGAGGTATTAAATCACGTGCAACGCACGTGATACTCCAGCTGCCCTTTTCCTGCTATGCCGATTCGTAAGGCAAAGTGAGTCACTTGTGTCGAGAGAGAGAGAGAGAGAGAGAGAGAGACGAAGAGAAATGGCACTTAGAGCAGCCATCCTTCGCCATGTTCGTGTTCCCGTGCAAACTCTAGCTTTAACCGGATCGAGACAACGGCAATGGAGAATCTTCGGCTCCCTCCGGTTCATGTCGTCGCACGATGAACATCTCACCAGAGAAGATGTCGTCGAGAGGGTTATTGATGTGGTCAAGAGCTTCCCTAAGGTAGATCCCTCAAAGGTCAGTCCACCCAGTCCTTTCTTCTCGTAAATTCGTCCGCTCCATTTTTCCAATTTCTGTTTGTTTTCTGAGAAATCACAGGCAAGGGACGGAAATAGTGGACTGATTTCTCATTATCAGGCCCTGTTAGGTTCTCTTTTAATTAGGTGTTTAAGAACAATAATTTCCATTGGACTTGGATGGCACAATTTTTTTTTTTTTTTTTGGGATAAGTACTTTGGATCTCTTTCTTTACCTCTTCAATAGATAAAGAAGGACAAATGATGTTCAATCATGAACCATCTCTTTTCCAATTTCATGAGCTCTGTAATTTCGTTTGGTTGCCATGATTATTAGGGTTTATTTTACATGCAGGCATGAAATTTAGTTGAATTAGGGAGCTTCTCGTTTGACTTTTATTATTATTATTATTATTATTATTATTATTTCTGGAAAAAGAAACCTTTTGAGCACACAAGCATGACTACTGTTGTTACCTATAGAAGAAGCATAATTGTAACTACCAAGTTGATCAAGCAAGGATTGCCTCTTAGGAGATATTGCAATATAGTTTACCATCTCAAGTACTGTCATAGCTTTAGAAAGGGTATCTGCATAATGGGATTAATGTACTGGGATGATTTGTAACTTTGAAGAGAACTGGATGATTATTATGGGAAGGAAGCTTGTGATGTGGTTTTATATACATGTGGCAACAAGTTGAGAAACCAAGAACGCTTGTGTGTCTTCTATGCAAAGAATGCATGATGATAAATTTTCACTGGAGTTCCTCACTTATTTTTCGTATTTGAATGAGACTTTGCTCAGATAATTTTATGAGAAGCAAAAATTTATCTCAAACATATATATATATATATATTCAAGTAAGAAAAGTTCTTACTTAGTCCTCAATTAAAATCATAAACGTCATCATTGCATATCATTATTAGTTCATTAGTTCATACTTCTTATGATCCATTTAGGTCAAAGAAGGAATTAGAGGAAAAGGCCCTCGGATTGCATCATTAAGTAAATAGCGGGCAGGGAGATGGGAAAATTCTTAAGCTGCATTTTTTTGGTAGGATTCTTTGTCATAGCTTTTTTTGTTTGATTCTTTGTTTTCACTTTTGGAATGAGAAAGCTGCGGAAAAAAGTTAAAATGGTTTTCACTTGCATGCATCACTTAATTGAGCAAGTTTTTCGATCTTGTATGAAGTATGTTGTTCATATTCAATTCAAGTATTGTTTTTGTAGCATATTTCTTGGAAGCTGGATCATTATTTACTCAAGAATTTAAAGAGATGAAGTGCATACCAAGCTCTAAGGATCATTCACAGAAAATAGTTCTTCAAATAATTGTTTGCAGTTTGTAATTTTGCAGTTTATGAGCTATTTTGAGGGTTTTAAACAATGACGCTTATATTAAAGAGTTGCCCTATGCCTTAGATAACAACATTGTGCTCCACTATTTTGAAACACTGCAAGCAGCATCACCATTCTTGAATTATCTGATTCCTGGCCAAACACCAACATCATGTTATTACAATGATAACATCTTCCTGCCCCATTTCACTCCTCTCTTCTTGTTTCTTTTCCTCATTTAGTTCTGATGAATGTCTTGGCAATCAAATTTTTTTCAGTTGTCTATGCTTAAGCATCAATGTTTATTTCATGTCTGTTTCAGCACCTTCAGTAGATATAATCTGATTATAGTTGCATTACTTGGATGTAACTGTATCTCTTTCCTTTTCTTTAGATTAACAAACACAGAAATCAAGATCTGATTTTTTTATTTCTCTTTGCAATTTATCAAGAAAAGGGAGAAAGAACTTATTTTCTAATTATAATAACATATCCACTTTCGGAATTGTGTAGGTAAATTTTCTGGAAATGTCAATGAGTTAGCTTCATTTCTGTTTCCAGGGGAAATTACATCATCGTTGATCTTTTCAGCATTGCTTTTCCTATATTAATGGGGGGAAACTTGTAAAATAACATTCTTTAGGGCAACCAATGCACGTACATGTAAATATAAAATTTTTGGTGTTCTGTAAAAATATTATTCTTTGGAGTTTCAGCATTTTAGAATAAGGTTATATTTGGAAGAAATCTAAAAATTATGTGGACTTCATTTACAAAATGATACTTGTTTGAACTAGAAGATACTGAGAGTTCTACATAAAATGATAAAAATTGAGAACACATGGAATTTTATTTGGAAGTGAAACAATCTGTTCCAAATTTTATTAAGATCACATACATTCAATTTTTTTGTCATCCTAATACAAATTTAAACATCCTATAGCTAAACTGATTGTGGATTTACAAATGATCTTCACATCTTATTTTGTTCTAAAGTTAGCCTAAAGAAATGTAAACATTCAACATTTATATTTTATTTTAAAAATTATTAATGTTTCATAAAGTTGGTAACTTTCAGCATTTTGTACTATTTTTAACATTTGATAATTGTCTACAGGTGACTCCTGATGTACATTTCCAGAATGATCTGGGGTTGGATAGCTTGGATAATGTAGAAATCGTGATGGCTCTAGAAGAGGAGTTCAAGCTTGAAATTCCAGATAAGGAAGCTGATAAGATTGATTCCTGTTCTCTTGCAATTGAATATATATACAACCATCCAATGGCTGGCTGAAATTTGAGGTGAAATTTTTTGCTTAATCTTGAATTTCATGGAGAGTAGTAGACCCGGATTTGGTTAACTTATTGGCTGTTTGTGTGCATTTACCTGAGACCATGGGATAAAAAGAATAATCTGATTCTGTACGGAAGGATAATTTTGAGACTTGGATAGCTTTTAAGCATTCTGAATGTCAGAAGTTGGACGGATTATTTTGTTCTGTTGAGATGAATTTTGTGGTTCATGTTTGTGGATTTCTTCTGTTATTATTGTTCTTTTCAACCTTTTAATAAAAGTAGAAGTATTGTAAAATTGAAATACAAAAATTATATCAGGAAAGAGGAAATGCTATCTTCCAAAAGAACAAAAAGAGAAACGAAACAGAAGAAAATAATTGTGTTACTAAACAGTGGCATCATAATACCCTTGTAAAGAAATTATCTCAAAAAAAGAAATGTCTTAGCAGAAAAATAGCGACTATTTTTCTTGGTTCTATCTTTCTCTTCATTTCAGGTTAAGTGGTAGATTAACCTCATGATAATCTTTTAGAAAATCTAAATTGTTCATTTAGTTTTTTCATTCTTTCACCTTTTATTCATTACTAAGAATAGCACAGTCTTCATTTTCACCAACCCTACTATTCCACTATTGCTACCGTGACATTGCGGACCGTTGTCACCTCAACATTGCATCCACTAGTATCACCGGTATTGCTGTTACTTTTGTGGCAATTGCTACTTTAGACCCATTGTCACCATTACCACCCGCATTATTTTAGTTTCTTCAATTTCTAAGTATGTAGTAGTTTTTGGTAGTACTGTATTGTAGCTTTTACAGTATAATGTAAGCACATTGTGGAAAAAACAATGTTGTATTATTGTGATTTGTTTAGTGCACTTAGGGTGAGATGAATAATAAAATAAAATTTCCATTATCTACCTTTCATATATGTATCTAAAAATGCAAACCAACAACAGATGACACTGGAGTCCTCTGCCAACTCGCGAGTCTTAAGATTGATCTTAGGATTTCAAGACAACAATTAGTCTGGGATTTTGAGACAACACTATTGTCTTGGGCGACAATGCGGGTAGCACAAGGTTTTAAAGGAAGTTCAAAGGTTTGAGAAACCTCGAAGGTCCTAGGGAAGCAAGCACTAAGGTCTGACAAAGTCTTATATATCCCATGGTCATGGCTGCATTTGGATTTTTCAAGTTATATTGGGTATCAGAGATTTGCTCTAAAGCCTTGGACATGTCTCAGCACTATGTTAGGGTTCTAGGACTTTGTCTACTCTTTGTCATTTCATAATTAGTCTTGTGATTCTCCTGAATTCTAGAATTGCTTCTATCTTATACCAAAATAGTAAACTTTATGGAACATTATAACATGGGAGAGAAACACGATCTTTATTTATAGGATACATAAAGGCCGAAATACGAAACTCTAATAAAATATATTTAATGTAAATTCATAAGGATGCGTATAAATAAAAAGTAATTATATATATATATTTTTTATTAATTTATTCAATAACAAAATGTATCGGTTTAATCGGGTCTCACCTATAATCGTGTTAGTGAATTCAATCTTATTTGATTTCGAACTAATAGTTATTCTTACTTAAAACTCTATAGAAACAAAGAGAAATACTCTTCCCACCATTTTGATAAAGAAAAAACCTTCAACTAAAATCTCCACAGCCATGACCGATAAGATTATTTTTTAAGCATATTTATAATCGAAAGAGATATAGCAGACAGCTGAAACACATCGTCGTTTCTTCCTGTGAGCGGCGAGACGACACCTTTTTTTTCTTTGAAACCATCTTCGCAAGTCGTCGAGGCGTCCAGCACTGAACTCAGTTTAACGTTCGCGTCGTCGTAGTGTCCGTTTCTGTAATCTTCAATGGCTTCTTTCAGGGTAGGGATTGCGTCGGAATAAAGTTCAAGACAATCTTGCAGGGCTGCCTTCACGAAAGGATC
This sequence comes from Carica papaya, assembly GCF_000150535.2. The sequence continues at coordinate 600,683 of NW_019014640.1, forward strand.
CAAGTTGTTCTTTTTGCTCTTCAGTAGCCTTTTGGTATACGACGTCGTGCTCGTCACGTTACGTTGATCTAATTCAATGGCGATTTGGCCGAGTTGCTGGAGATTTTTGGCGCTGTGGCTACTCGAGTCCGATTCGAGGGACGCGACGCAGAATTCGTAATTGATGTTTGGATCA